>CM064499.1:22382406-22498282 GCA_032716605.1 Paralithodes platypus
TACCTAACTGTCTTTTCAGCTCTTCCCTAGATAGCCTATCTTGCAGTTTGACCCCACACATCAATCTCACCATTCTCATCTCATTATGTTCCATTCTCTTCATATCATGCACTTTGATAGACCACGTTTCTGAAGCATAGGTCATTGTGCTTCAAATACATGAATCGTATACCTTTCCCTTCAAGGGGAGAAGAAGTTTTCTCATTGTTAGAATTGGCAGCAGTTCTCTGAACTTTCCCCAGCAGCATCAAATTCTGGCGACAGTACAGTATACATTTTAGATTATGATACAGATAAAATAATCAAGTCTGGATAAAGTAGCCTAGAGGTGTTTCTGGAATGGCCATCCTTTATCAGGTGCTTCCCAAGAGAAGAAGGTGTATGATATGATAATTAAAATGTAAAACTTATAGAACTTATCAAAATCACTATGTGGAAATAATGATTTAGAAAAATTAAAAAAATTAAAAAGAAAAAAGAAAACATCACATAGAATGTACATAACTATGAGTAAGTGAATTTGTTTATCAAGCAAATTAGTTGCATATGTAATAACATACTCTCGTCATATTCAAGGAATTAGTCAATTTGGGAAGTTCAGGACGTTCTGGAAATTCTGTATGAATAAAGACATTACATTTTAAGTCAACATATTTTATATTATATACTGCATATTGAACATTAATTAATAAAATATACTGTACAAACAAATTTGCAATTTAACAAGATAATAACATTAGTTCAAAATACATACATCACTCACAAACGATAGTGCTATCGGGTAGGTACCTGTGAGCATGATGATGATAAAGATGATGTTTTGGAGATATCTTTGAACATGGAGGGACCACATACAGTACAGGTATTGCAGTTTGATCCCACAGATAAAAGACAGACAAAGGAAACTGCCAGAAACCGAGCAGCAGACTCCCACCATTATGTGAAACTATACACATACTGTATGTATGAATGTCTTAATGGTGACATTACTACAATGGTGACTTCATTGTGCTTACTTTAGTCTCTCTACCTCTGATTGACACATAATGAACATGGGGACACCACAAATAAAGTTACGAGGCCACTATGGAAGCACACAATAAACTAACAATAAGCCAATGGACAGCCACTTATAAACATTCCTGGATAGTATTATGAGCAGCTGTAAAAATGTGAAGCATGCAGCAAATACTTAAGATATTTGGCAAATGTCCTGAGCATTTCTATTATGGTAACAAAATTCTGACTATCAAATAATTGTTGCCAGCAGATTTGTGGCAAAATAGTAAACAAGGGTTCTCTATAGTATTGTATAAAAAGTGGGACTGAAATTATTTACTTGGTGATATTTTTCAACAGATTTATCACTAATAAAATTAATTTAACTTACTGGTACTATTCTGAGGTAATTCACTAAACTAAGTAGCAAACTTTGTCTTGTGTCAAACTATTTCATCTTTAAAACCTATTAAATATTGTTCAATAGATAAAATAAAATAACTTGTGCATAGTACAACACTGTAGTTTTGTATGGAAGTATAATGCAGCTTAGGAACAATATATACTAAACTATAAAAGCTAATTGAGCGTATCACTTTTGTTTTGTGTATATCAAACAAAGAAGCAAATTTATTAAAAGGCTGTAATTACCTAGTAGATCTGAGATTCTTTCAAGACCAGGGAATTAGCTGCAGCGAACAAAGCAAAAATATAAATCACATTCACATATTTCTCTATGGAACAACAATAACAAACTAACATATAACAAAAGGCGGGGCTAGTGGTCCAAGATGCGCAGGTTGCCCGATACAATTTTGTTTTCCAAGATGGCGCCGGGTGGGATGTCGATTCTGTCGCCGTGATTTGCTATGATGATCACCGTGCCCTATTGAATTGAAAAAATAATTTGTAAATATAAGAGAGAGAGAGAGAGATAGAGAGATTGCACAGTGAGGAGGGACAAAAGAAAAAATGATAAATGAGCATTAATATGAGAAAAATATTCCAAAATAAAATAGTATAATACCTAAAGAAAGGAATCAAACGAGTTATGTTTAGGGTGAAAAAGAATACTGTACTGTACTTCAAGGGGGATTTTTTAATCAACCGGTTACCCTTACTATTAAATAGCACACTCATAAATGAAGAAACTAAGCTCTTTATACTTTATGCTTTCAATAATTTCATTGGGAGGTGTTTGGTGTTGGGAGTGAAATTAATAAATAAGATTATTACCTTGAGAATGACGCCCTTGCCAAATGTGACGTCCCCAGAGACAGTAATATGGTCCAGCTCTAGCATGTCTGGTATGGAAGCAAATCGACGCAGAAACTCCTGGCAGGGAAAAAGGATATGTTAGTGAATGGTAACACTGTACAGTACTTAATTCATGTACCTTACAGTATTTTCATCAAGCTAACTATTAAACTATATCAAGATATACTGTAGGTCTTTAAAAAAAACTAACTGCAGTATGCAAAGTCTATGAATAGCCTAATGAATTTGATATGGCCGGTGCCCAACCCCTTTTGGGAGCTATCCCCCCACCAAAGGCGGCTTTCTAGGGCTTTTCCTAGCTGATGCTGAGAGGATTGGGTTCTAGTCATGTGGTGATGGGCTGGTCTATCAGAGTGAGAGTTGAGCGTTCTCTGCCATACCCATAGCTTACTCCGACTGTTCCTTTTACTTATATATTTTCTAGATCTCAAGTGGATTGAGCTCCCTACTGCTAACCTCGAGGTTTGCAGACTGGGAGCCAAAGCGTCACAATTTTCCTTTGCCACTTAACTTTTCCTTCATAATTGCTGAGGGGCACAGGGCCTTGGGTGTGGCTTTGGTGTCCCGGGCGTTTCCAAACCCTCCTCAGTTCCTCGCCTGGGAGCGGCTTCGGTCACTTGGGCTTTCTTAGTGGTAAGCAGGGAGGGTTCTAAGGGGACCTGTGGGATTCTCGGTTATGACCTTGGCCTTGCTCGAGACCTTGGGGCTGTTCTGTCAGACAGACTGGAGAACAACAACAACAACAACAACGGCATTTGATAAATGAATAGTACTGTAACAAAGCAACAGTACATACTGTACATATATACATACATTAAAGACTATGATCTACACGTATCTACATATATTTGGAATGACAGAAACCAAATGGAGGGGTACAGATGTGAGAAAGTGGGAGTGTGGAATGGGTATGTGTGCTGGAGTGAGTGAGGGAACAGCGAGAGAAGGTACGTGTTTGTTTGTAAGTAACAAATGGAAGGAGCGTGTAAGAGACTATGGGTCTGTGGGTTCAAGGATTATGTAGGTGAGAATGAAAATAGGAATACAAACGTGAGTGGTTGTTGTAGTTGTTGTTGTTGTTCCCTAAGCTGCCTGGCCGAATAGCCCCGAGTCCTTAAGGAAGGCCATGGCCACAGTCGGGCTTTCCCACAGAGCTCTCAAAGAGTGTAAATTGTGTTGTTGGCATAAGTGGTTGTGTGAAATGCAGTCTTCTATGATGTGTTTAATGGTATGAGGTGCTGTGTTACAACCCGGGCAGGTGTCGACGACGGAGTCATCCAGTCTCTTCTGATAGCTCAGAAGAGCTGGATGGTGTCCGCATCTCAGCCTGGCCAGGTGGACTCTGTCCTCGCGAGGAAGGGAGGATTCAGAAGGATGGATTTCGGGAGGTCGTGCTTGCAGCTGCGTGTTGTCTATGAGTGAGTGGATGAAACGGCGAGTGATATGAGTATGGATGTGCTTCCGGAAGTTGGTTTGGGGTGGGCAGCGAGGGAGAGAAGACAGTATTTGTGTGTGATAGCGTGTGCTGGGTGTTGTTTTGATATTTCTTGGTGTCTGTGGGTGTGTTGCCATGTAGTGTAGTGGGTGGTGTTGATTCGTGGAGGCTGCTGCCAGGAATTGAGTGCCTCTCATGTCTAGATGATCTTTGACTTTGAGGACTTTGGTTTCTTGATGTAGGTGATCTGTGGGTGTAGTAGCTGTGCATCCTGTGATGATTTTTAGGGCTTTATTTTGAATAGTCTGTAAGGTCTTATGATGTGTTTCAAGCTAGGTTAGAAGCCCAGGCCGGGCTTGCGTATTCCATAACTGATCTTATGTATTGTTTGTAGACTGTGGTGGTTTCTTTGTTGTGTCCAAATTTCGTGTGGGCAAGTGATCTGAGGGCGTTAAGTCTGGGTGTCAGTTTCTTTTTCGTGTTTGTGGTGTGCTGTTTGAATGTCATTTGGGTGTCGTATGTTACTCCTAGGATTTTGTGTGTGTGTGTTAGGGGTGTGTTGTTTATGTTGAGTCCCGGGACGTAATCGTGCTCTCCTGTCCAGCTTGTGAGGAGGGTTGCAGTGGATTTAGCTGGGGCTAAATTGAGTCTGTTTGTAGTTGTTGCTCCCCAGACTGTCTGGCCGAGCAGCCTCAAGGTCCTGAGCAAGGCTAAGGCCATAACCGAGCGCCCCCACAAAACCCTCCCTGCTTACCACTAATAAAGCCCAGGTGACCGAAGCCACACCAAGGCGGGGAGCTGAGGAGGGTGCGGAAATGCCAGAGAAACCAAAGCCCCACCAAAGTGTTATGTGTGTGTATGCTCCGACAGAGGATAAACCTGTAAGAGAGAAAGAGGAATTCTGGGTGAATGTGGAGGCGTGTCTGGATAAGTTTGGCAAGAGCGAAAGAATATTTCTGATTAGGGATATGAATGGGAAGGTGGGTGATAAGAAAGTTGATTGAGTGGTGGGAGGGTGGGGTGTACCATCAGAGGTGAATGGGAATGGTAGTGCACTTGTGGACGTATGTGTGGGGAGGAGGCTGTGGATAGCCAATACCTTCTTCCGACACAGAATGATACACAGATACAAATGGAAAGTGGTGTGGAGGAAGAAGGATAAGGATAAGACAGTGGTGGAACGAAAGGCAATGATTGATTATATATGTGTGGATGAACGAATGAAGAAATCTGTGCTGGATACTAGGGTGTATAAGGGTATTGGAGGGGATCTGTCTGACCATTATGTAGTAAAAGTCCGATAATCCGACGACCGATAATTGGAATCTCCCAATAGTCCAAATTTTTGAAAATGAGGCCAAATCCGAATTCACCGATAGTCCGAATTTCAAAAAGTCCCGAAGTCCCCTTTTTGAGGCATTAGGCTACCCAAAACCCACCCAAATAACACATAATGGTACACCCACATATCATATGTTCATGGAATCACTTTAAATGTTTACCACTATGTGTCATATTGGATGTATAGCATTATATTGTGCATATGCATAGCCTATATTGTGTTCAGGTTTTCGTCAGGCCATTAATACACAGGTTCATAGGGGTAAATTCCAATAATCCGAAAAATCCGGTAATCGGAACGAGGCCCGGTCCCCTGCTATTCGGATTACAGGACTTTTACTGTAGTAGCTAAAATTAGGATACAAGAGAAGTGGGTGAGGGAGGCTGGAGGGAGGCCAGAAGAAGGTGGAATGGCGAGGAGGGTGGAGAGGTTGCAGGAGGAGGAAACCAAGGAAGAGTTCTGGAGAGCAGTAGAAAGATGACTAGGTAGGTTTGACCTGGAAGGTATGGAGGAAGTGGAGGAGATGAGCAAAGTGTTTAAGGAAGAGATCTGTGCAGCATGTGAGGAGGTGTGTGGAGTAAGAAGAAGAGGGAGGGGAGTGGTGGACAGAAGAGGTAAAAATAGCTGTGGAAGACAGGAAGAAAGCGTATAGAGAGTGGCTGGGTAGTAGAGGGAATGAAGATTTGGAGACAGAAAAGAGCGAGGTACTAGGAGAAAAAGAGTGTGGTGAAGAGAGTAGTGAAGGAAAGTAAGAGAAGAGTAGATGAGGAATTTGGAAGGAATCTGAGTGTAAAATGGAGGGAGTGTAAGAAACTCTTCTGGAAAGAAGAGGTGGTAGATGGTGGAAAGAAAAAAACTGTCTGGGACCATCAGGTCCTGGTAGTGAAGCCAAAAGACCGATCCTCCGAGCCAGTAAGCCCACCAGATACAAAGGCAATCGAGACTGCTTTGGCTTCGGTTCCGGTTAACAAGTTAACTAGAACTGAGTCAGGTGTACTGGTGGTACGACTTCCATCCAAGAAAGCCAAAGAAGATGCAGGAAGGGCCATCAATCAGTGTTTGGGGGTGGACAGTGCCTTCAGTGTCTCCGAACCAAAGAAGATGATGCCAAAAATGACTCTGGTAGGCATTGCTAATGACGCTGAGGATAATGAGATCATTCCCAGCATCCTCAACAAGAACCCAAGAATAAAGTCCCTGGTCGACGATGGCTTAGCTATGAATTTGCTATTCACTAAGCAAAAGAGTGATGCACACACTAAGATTGCAGTAGTAAAAATGTCACCTGAAATACGCTCTTCCATTGTGGATGATGGCAATTCTGTGTATGTTGGACTTGTGAGATGTCGTGCATACGATCGCTTCTGGGTAACACAATGTTACCATTGCCAGGGCTTTGGTCATACCAGTGACAGGTGTTATCGGAAAAATGAGGATCCAAAATGCAACTTCTGTGCTGGTACTCATAACTCAAAAGACTGCACCAACAAGACTTCCCCCAAATGTATAAATTGTATGAGCTCCACATCAGTTACGGAGCCGCCAAATCATTTCGCCTCAAGTAGAAATTGTCCTTTAATGACAGCTCAGAGAAATAAAGTTATTGAGAACACCGATTTTGTAGGTTCAAAAAACTGAAAAATGCACATGGGAGCCGGTTGAAACTGGGTCTGTTGAATGTTCGTTCCTTGCGTAACAAAATGGATCATATTTGCGAGATCTTGGATGAACGTAACCTTGATGTATTATGTCTCACTGAGACCTGGTTGTTCGAGTCAGATCTGAATATTATCCAGGCGGCATTGCCTAAAACCCATTCCATAATAAATGTTCCTAGGCCTAGGGGAGATCATCCGGGTGGTGGAGTGGCAGTTGTCTACTCCACATCTCTGGTGAATATCTTGCAAATAAGCCATAACCCAGCCCCTCTTTATTATGAACTGTTGGAAGTGGAAATAAAACTCCATCAACAAATTCTAAGAATGGCAGTTGTCTATAGGCCTGGCCATCGTGGCACAGATAGGGGTTTTATGGAAGAGTTTGGGCAGTTTCTCGAGGAATTTTCTGCTAAAACTGGAAGACTTTTGATGTGTGGAGATTTTAATTACTGGGTTGACAGCCCTCATCTGAAGCCATTCTCTCCTGAGTTCCTTGAGTTGACTGATCAGAACAATTTTGTAAACCATGTGTCCCACCCAACTCATATCTTAGGACACACCCTTGACTTGGTTTTCTCTCCTGTGGGTTGTGGTGGTGTTCTGGATGTTGATGTTGAGAATGCTGACCCTAATACCTCTGATCATGCTTTGATTACTTTCAGCTTTGATTTCCCTAAGCCACTCACACATGAAAAAGTAATCAGATTTAGAAATTATAAAAATGCAGACCTAAATTTGGCTAGCAGTGAAGTAAAACAGTACTTGGGAAGTATTGATACTTCCAACCTTACTTCAGATGAGCTGGTGGAGGTACATGGAAATGCACTTAAATTAGTGTTCGATCATCACTGTCCAGAAGTAGAGAAGAAAATCATAGTACGAGATGATTCGCCCTGGTATAGCACTCGAGTTAAATTTCTTAGAAGAGCGCGTAGAAGAGCTGAACGTGAATGGCGGAAAAATAAAACAGACTCTACATGGTTGCAATACCTGTCAGCCAGAAGAGCTGTGGTCTACAAAATCAAAGATGAAAAGAAAGTGTATTATCAGGGAAAAGTTGACTCGTGTGGTAACGACCAGAGGAGGTTGGCTTCAATTGTAAACAGTTTACTTGGAAAAACAAGAGTCAGCTTAAGACCTTCTGTACCTGATGCCGAGTTGGCTGCCAACTTTGTGGCATTTTTTGCTGGCAAGATAACTCGCATAAGACAGGAATTGGATGATGCTTCTGTTGGTGAAGAACTTTCAGTTGTACTCCAACCCCGACACATTCCTAATAATGTCCTCTCATCCTTTCACTCAGTAGAGGTGGACATGATCTCGTCCTACATAAGAAACCTCAATAAAACATTTTGCCCATTGGATCCCATAAATGTTTCCAAGCTACCAAGAGTCTATGATCACACAGTTGAGTTTATTTCCAAAATAATTAATAAGTGCTTCTCAGAAGGTAGCTTCCTACATTCTGAAAAGCATGCACTACTCCGACCTACTCTAAAGAAACCTGGACTTGATGTTGAGAACATGTTGAACTATCGTCCTGTCTCCAACCTGTCCTTCATATCAAAGATATTAGAGCGTGCAATACTTGACCAATTACAACCACTACTTCAGCAGAATGAAACTATCCCAATTTTTCAGTCTGCTTACCGACAGCATCATTCAACTGAAACAGCATTGATTAGAGTACATAATGATCTAGTTGAGAACATTTGCAATGGTGTGGCCTCACTATTGGTCTTGCTTGATCTCTCTGCGGCTTTTGACACAGTGGATCACGAGTTGTTATTGAGTGATCTTTATGATTGTGGTGTGCGTGACTCCGCTCTCTTGCTTCTTGGGTCGTACTTGTCAGGTAGATCCCAGAGTGTGATGGTAAATCAAGTGGTCTCGGACTCGACACCCCTGCAGTATGGTGTTCCGCAGGGATCAGTTTTGGGTCCTATCCTATTTATAATTTATATTAGCAGTTTGTCTCTTCTGCTTCGTGCACATAATGTCACCTTTCACTTTTATGCAGATGACACCCAGATTTATGTGAGAATCACAAATATAGTTGATATACGGAGTAAGATGGAATTGTTGATGTCTGATATCAAGAAGTGGATGAGAGCGAGAAAACTTAAACTAAATGATGGTAAAACTGATATTCTCATCATCCGAGGAAATAGAAGAGCTGATGGATATAGTAGGTGCCCTCTCCATCAACGTGGGTGGATCTCAGCTGCGACCGGCCAACTCTGTTCGAAATCTGGGTGTATATGTGAACTCCCGATTAGATTTCAAAGAGCATGTAAACCAGATAGTTAAAAGTTGTTACTTGCACATCAGAAATCTCTATTTGGTGAAGCCGTTTATAACCAGACGTTGCCTCCTGACGTTGGTTCACTCATTGGTCTTCTCTCATGTTGATTATTGCAATGCCCTGTTGGTGGGTCTTCCAATTTATATTTTGAAGAAAGTTCAGTCTGTTCTTAACAGGGCCGCAAGACTAATTTTTGGTGTTCCACCTAGAACTCCTACTACATCTCTTCACATAGAACTGCACTGGCTGCCAGTAAGAGCAAGAATAGAATTTAAGTTGTGTTTGGTGACTTTTAAGGTTCTCAAATTTGGTGAGCCTAGGTACCTTGCGGAGCTGCTCAGGCGCCCACCGGCACACCATGGTGTAGTTGTGCGTCATGACAATGACCCTTTTCGTCTTGATGAACCAAGGGCTTTCCAGCAGTCTTCTTTCTTTGAGAGGTCATTCTCCTACATGGCTCCGAGGTTGTATAACAGGTTGCCGCTGTCCATGAGACAACTGAGTTCTGTTGAATGCTTCAAGAGACAACTTAAGACTTTTCTCTTTGAGAGAAGCTATGATCTTGAGAGAGGTGTCATGACAGATGGCTATAGAGTTTAGGCTATTTTGCCACTGCTAGTGATTGTTAAATGTGTGTTGTATATGAGCCTTCTTTTGATGCATTGATTGTTGTTCTTTTTTCTTTCTCTTTTCGAGCGCTAGTGAATTCTTCGGAAAAATTGGCGCTTATGAGAAATAAGTAACATGCTTATTATTATTATTATTAAGATTGGAAGCCAAAGCGTCACATTTTTCCTTTGCTCCTCAACTTTCTCTTCATAATTGCTGAGGGGCACAAGGCCCTGGTTGGGGCTTTGGTTTCCCGGGCGTTTCCGCACCCTCCTCAGCTCCCCGCCATGGAGTGGCTTCGGTCACCCAGGCTTTATTGTGGTAGGCAGGGAGAGTTCTGTGGGGGCGCTCGGTTATGGCCTTGGCCTTGGCCTTGGCCTTGGGGCTGTTCGGCCAGGCAGTCTGGGGAACAACAACAACAACAACAACAACTTCAACGAACTGCTGAATGTAAAGAATGAAGCTCTAGCAAACATAGTTGTATGGGGTATGGGAGGAGGGAGAAGAAGAGAAGTAGCGGAGGAGGAGGTGGGGATCGGGAGGTCAGAAGTGTGTGAAGCCATAAAAAGAGTGAAGTTGGGGAAAGCACCAGGAATAGATAGAGTGTGTGGGGAAATGTTGAGTTATGGTGGTGAGACAGTGATCGAATGGGTATGGAAAATGTGCAAACTAGCATGGGAGAAGGGGAGTGCACCTGATGACTGGAAGACAGGCATAATACTCCCCCTATTTAAAGGTAAAGGGGAAAGAGGAGTGTGTCGTAACCACCGAGGAATATGTCTTCTAAGCGTAGTAGGGAAGGTTTACAGTAGGGTAGTGATTGAGAGAGTGAGAGCGAGAACTGAGAAATGGATAGGTGAAGAGCAGGGTGGTTTTAGGAAGGGAAGAGAATGTGTAGATCAGATTTTTTTACCCTGAAATGTGTTGCGGAGAAATATCTGGAGAAGCAACAAAAGCTGCATGTTGCCTTTATGGACTTGGAGAAGGCCTATGACAGAGTGGATAGAGAAGGTATGTGGAAAGTACTTAGAATATAAGGAGTAGATGGCAAGTTGCTGAAAGCAGTGAAGGGCATGTATGAGCGTGCAAAGGCGGCAGTACGTGTGGAGAATGAGCAGAGCGAGTTCTTCGATCTGATTGTTGGGTTGAAACAGGGGTGTGTGATGTCCCCGTGGTTGTCTACTGTATATATAATATATATATATATATATATATTTTTTTTTTTTTTTTAACCCGTTGAGCCCCGGCTAGTTATAATTTTTTGTTCACCCCAGTCCCAAGCCATTTTCACTTCTTTTTTTTTGTTTGCTAAAATGGAAGACAAGGATGAGAAATGAAAAAAAAAAAAAAAAAAAAAAAAATCACCTCGGACATTTTGGGGGGGGGGGGAGCCTCAAAAAAATGTGTTGAGCCAAAATGGAAGAGAATGGTGAGAAATGAAGACAAAAATAAAAAAAAACTAATTTCGGTCATTTGGGGGGGGGGGGGTTTCAATAGTTCATCTCCCCCGCATGACCACCCGCCCGGGAGCACTAGGGTAAAAACTGAGTATGGCATTGTACGGCATACATCCTAAGGAGTGTCTCACATAAATCTCAAGCCTCTAGCTCCCATACGACCGGAGTAATGAAGGTTCAAAGTGGCGGTGAACTAAGGGTGTAAAGTATCCCCACTAAGCCCACCACCACCAGCCGCGCGGCTGTCTCGGCCCGCTCACACCTACTGGCCCGGCTCCCACACACACTACGGTACCTCCCCCTCCTATTCTCCCGCCATTTCCTACCTTACGAGCCACGTAAGTGTTTTTTATATGTCGGACGCACGTGATGCGTCGCTGGGAGTTGGTGATCAAACACTGCCGACGCAACACGTGCGACGCTGGGTCTCACTGGGTTAAAGAGACAATGAATGGAGGAAGGAAAAACACAGATAAAACAAAAAGGTCCATGTGCCTAAAGGCATCCTCCATTCATAAAATGTTTGTAACAACTGGATTTAAACATTTGTAGATTGTAAGTTTGTGGAAAGCAATTCGAGGGAAGTTAATTCCAAAGAGTAGCAGCTCTGGGGATAAATGAATTCTGATAAGCAGAAGTTCTGCATTGTGGAGGAGAAAGTGTAAATTCATGGACGCTCTCAGCTGCCCTAGTTCTACGGGGAAAGATGTGGAGAGGCGGCACAATTGAAGCAAGTTCCTCGGAACAATTGCTGTGAAAATATCTGTAGAATAATGCAAGGGATGCAACGTTTCTTCGTATGGATAATGTAGGAAGGTCCTGTGTGATTGCAGGGTTATTGATTAATCTAATAGCTTTATTTTGAATTTTGTCCAACTGCCTCAAAGCAACCACTCCACTTCCACCCCACAGAGGTGAACAGTAATCCATCTGAGAACGCACATGACTTTTATATATTACGGCCAACTGCTCGTCAGTGAAGAATTCTCGAACTCTGTACAGGAGTCCCAGTTTTTTAGAGGCATTCTTAGCAATGCTTCTAACATAATGTGTCCAGCTCAAGTTAGTAGTTAATGTTACACCGAGAATGTCAATACTAGGGGAAGTGGGAATATTTACATCATTAAAAAATATATGGGAGTCAGTGAGATTCTGTCGGTTAGAAAATTGAATGTACTGTACAGTACTTGGTTTTCTGTGCATTAAAGGAAACTAGATTCTTTTGTCCCCATTCATTAATTCCATAAAGGTCCTGGTTCAGAGAAATTGCAGTGTTTATTTTGAATTTATAAGATCGGGTTGGGTGAAAGAATTGGTAAATGTGAAGGAACTGTGGAGTGTTGAGTCATCTGCGTAGGAATATATTGGATTATGAGTGGTAGATATGAGATCATTGATATGAATGAGGAACAGAGTTGGGGCCAAAACTGATCCCTGGGGAACACCAGCATTTATTGAGTAAAATTGAGAATAAAGGCCATCTACCATTACACATATTTTTCTGTTATGAAGATAAGAAGAAATTAGTGGAACTAATGGTGCAAGGCCGTAGTGTGACATCTTCGACAATAAGGATTGATGCCAGACTCTATCAAATGCCTTTGATATATCCAGTGCTATTGTATGTGTTTCACCATGTTGGTCTGTAGCTTGGTTGATTTGATGCGTAAGAAGGCAAAGAATGTCTGCAGTTGATCGACATCGTCTAAAACCATATTGCCTATCGTCGATTAATTTATTATTCTCAAGATGCTTAATTATGTGATTATTTAATATAATTTCAAAGACTTTACCAGGAGTGGAAGTTATAGCTATTGGTCTGTAGTTTGATGGATCTGAAGAGGCACCTTTTTTAGGAACTGGATGGATGTTTGCTTCCTTCCAGGGTACTGGGAAGCATGAGGTATGAGTACACAGACGGAAATTTTTTGCCAATACAGGAGCGAGCACCAAGGAGCAATTCTTAAGTACAACTTTCTCTTCATAATTGCTGAGGGGCACAGGGCCCTGGGTGGGGCTTTGGTTTCCTGGGCGTTTCTGCACCCTCCTCAGCTCCCCGCCATGGAGTGGCTTCGGTCACCCAGGCTTTATTGTGGTTGGCAGGGAGGGTTCTGTAGGGGCGCTCGGTTATGGCCTTGGAATCGCTCGGGGCCTTGGGGCTGTTCGGCCAGGCAGCTTGGGGAACAACAACAACAACTATTGGAGGAATTTCATCTGGACCAGGAGCCTTATCTACTGAGAGATTCTGCAAAATAGTTTTGACATGTCTGGTGTGGATCTTAAGTGAGGGAATTTCAGGCGAATTAAAATTAAGTACAGGGACATCTTGATTTATTTCATCTAAGGTTGAGTTGGTTGAGAAAATATCCGCAAGAAGGTTAGCTTTACCTCGTGGGTCACTTACAAGATTGCCAGTCAGAGATTTTAATGGTGGAATGGATGAAGCAGTAGTGAAGTTGGATTTGAATGAGTTAAGAGTAGACCAAAATATTTTGTTATCGTTTGGATTATTTAGAAGTTTATTTGCCTGCTTGTGGAGAAGTTTGATTTAGTTAGGTTTAATACAGTTTTGGCATGATTTCTGATGTTTCTAAAGTAATTAAAGGCTTCATGTGTTTTTGATCTTGTGTATGCATTGTAGGCTATTGCTTTTTGTTCAGTTACTCTAGCACAATTATGGTCAAACCATTTAGTTGAATTAGATCTTTTACTGTACTTTTGATGAGGAATAAAAGTTTCCATTCCAATTTTTCAAAAACTTGTATGTGGGGCAAAGGGGGGTGTGCACCATTAGAAAAGAAAGAGGTCCAGGGAACATCAATAAAGAACCTTGAAGACCCTCCCAGTCTGCCCTATCGTAATGCCATTTAGTCACCAAAACAGGTTCAAGTGGGAAGGTGTGGTAGGTGATAGACAGGTGGCCTGTATCAGACAGTGATCAGAAGATCCAAGCGGGGACCTCACTGTAACATCATAATTTTCTGAATTGGTTGTTAAAAATAAGTCCAGTAGGTGGGAATTATGATTAGGATTATCTAGTACACGGGTGGGTTGGTTGACTAGTTGAGTGAGATTAAATGAGTCTGCAAATAGCTCACATTCAAGACCAGCATCATCAGTCCTGGCTGAATGAGTGAGCCATTCAACATTATGGACATTAAAATCACCCAACACAGTGATTTCAGAAGAAGCATTTAAGTTGAGGACACTGAGTTGTGAGGACAGAGAATCAAAAAGAGTTTGCTCTGGAGGAGTATTTGGGGAACGGTAGATGCAACATATGTACAGTATTTAAATTTACCAGCAGAAATTAATTTGTATATAGAATAATCAAAATAGGGACAATTTAAACTAGTAACCTCCTCCAGGGCAATTTCAGATTTTGTGAAGCAACATACACCTCCTTTAGATCTGAAATTTTGGAGCAGTTGATAACCTGGAAAATTAAATCTAGACGTGTCAGATGTGGATGTTACTTGAGTCTCTGTCAAAAAAAAGGAGAGTAGGGAGAGAACTAGAGGTTGAATGGCAACAGTTTAAGGAAGGAGTGAAAGCAAGTGCAGAGGTAGTGTGCAGTAAAAGGAAAGTAGGAGGCAGAGGTATCAGGAAGGGAAGCGAGTGGTGGAATGATATGGTGAGAAAGGCAGTTGAGGAGAAGAGACAGTGTTTTGAGAGGGTTTTACAGGATGGTAGTGTTGAGGTATGGGAGAGCTACAAGGAGAAAAGGAGAGAGTCAAAACGGAAAATTAGAGAAGCGAAAAAAGATGCAAACGAAAGGTGGGGTCAAAGGTTGAGTGAGAATTTTGAAGAACGAAAGAAAATGTTCTGGAAGAAGGTAAATAAAGCAAGGAAAGGAGGACAAAAGAAGGAAGTCAGTGAAAGATGCAAATGGAGAATTACTAGTGGAACCAGTTGAAGTGAGGAAAAGATATGCCGAGTATTTTGAATCTTTGTTAAATGCAAGAGATGGAAGAGAAGCAGTGATTGAAGCAGTGGTGGATGGAGATAGGTTACCCAGGCCACCCAGGTGGCAGGGAATGAATGAAAGGATTGAGGAAAATGAGGTGAAAGAAGCAGTGAAACAAATGAGAGCGGGAAAAGAAGAATGTTTGGATGGTATTGCTGTGGAGTGTATAAAGAAGGGTGGAAATGTGATAATAGATTGGTTGGTGAGACTTTTCAATGTGTGCTTTGCTGTGTCAATGGTACCAATAGACTGGAAGAGTGCATGTATTGTACCGTTGTACAAGGGGAAGGGAGATCGGCAGGAATGTTCAAGTTATAGAGGTATTAGTTTATTGTCAGTGGTTGGAAAGCTGTATGGCAGGGTGTTGATAGAGAGGATAATAAAGTGTACGGAAGTTGCAATAGGAGAAGAACAGTGCGGTTTTAGGAGGGGAAGAGGGTGCGTGGATCAGATGTTTGCAGGAGGGGAAGAGGGTGCGTGGATCAGATGTTTGCAGTAAGACAGTTATGCGAGAAGTATTTAGAGAAGCATAAGGAGATATTTTGGGCTTTTATGGATTTGAAAAAAGCGTATGATCGTGAAGCAATGTGGAAGGTGTTAAGGATTTATGAAATTGGAGGAAATTTGTTAGAAGCAGTTAAGAGTTTTTATGAAGGGAGCAGAGCATGTGTTAGAGTAGGAAATGGTGAGTTGAATGAATGGTTTGAGGTAAAGGTAGGTTTGTGACAGGGTTGTGTAATGTCACCATGGCTGTTTAATATGTTTATGGATGGTGTGGTGAGGGAGGTGAAAAGGAGAACTATGGGAAGAGGATTGGGTTTAGTAGGAAAGAATGGTAGAGATTGGGAGTTGAATCAGTTGCTGTTCGCTGATGACACAGCATTGGTGGCGGATTCTGAGGAGAAACTGCAGCGGGTAGTCAAAGAGTTTGGTGTGGTTTGTGGGAGGAGGAAACTGAAGGTGAACGTCAATAAAAGTAAATTAATGGTGTGTAATAGGGGAGATCATAGGGTGAATCTAGATGTGAGGCTGGATGGGGAAATATTGGAACAAGTAGTGTTTTAAATATCTAGGAGGAACGATAAGCAGGAGTGGAGATATGGAAATGGAGGTAAACCACAGAGTGTATTTACCTATTTGTAGTTTACAGGAATTGAGCAGCGCTCGTGTTGTCCTGTCTTAGTTACTTTATAATCAATCCATTTTTACTTAGACAAGTATTGTAATGGATATTCCCAGTTCCCAGTATTTTGGACTAACATATCATAACTTATGTTGCCCTATTTCCATATTTACTTTTATCCAACCTAGATTTGAACATGTTAATGTTCCTCACTCTCACCACCTCCTCCTCCAAGTTGTTCCAAGTCTCTATACTCCTATATGGGAAGCTGAATTTATTTGTGTCCTTACGACATCTGCCCTTCCTCAGCTTAAACTCGTGCCCTCTTGTCCTTCCATTATCCCTCATGAATAGATCTTCCCTATCTACTCGTTCCAAACTTTTTACTCCCTTGAACATCGTTATTAAGTCGCCTCGTTCCCTTCTCTCTTTCAAGGTAGGCAGTTGTAGTGTCTTAAGTCTTTCCTCATATGTCAACTCCTTCAATCTTGGGATCATCTTCGTTGCTATCCTTTGGACTTTCTCTAATTTGTTTATATGTTTTTTTTCAAATGTGGTGACCATATCACTGCTGCATATTCTAATCTTGGTCTTATCATAGTTATTATCAGTTTTCTTAACATTTCTTCATCCAAATAGTTAAATGCCACTCTCATATTGGTTATTATTCCATATGCTCCTCCAATGATCATGTTAATATGCTTCTCCGGGGATAGATCATCTTGTATTATCACTCCAAGGTCCTTCTCATGCCGTGTTTTGCCGATTATTTCAATTCCTAATTTGTACTCCCAGCTTGGCCTTATCTCACTTGTTCCCACTTCCAAAACATGACACTTTTCTGCATTGAAACTCATTTTCCAAGTTTGGCTCCATCTGTGCAACTCATCTAGGTCCTTTTGAAGATCCTGACAACTTTCTATACAAGTGACATTCTTCATGATCTTAGCGTCATCCGCAAACATATTCATATGACTATTCAAGTTTTCTGGCATGTCGTTTACATAAAGTAGGAACATTATCGGACCCAACACTGATCCCTGTGGTACTCCGCTCGTCACACTCCTCCACTGTGAATATTCGTCTCGTATCGTGGTACTCATTTCTCTTCCTATTAAAAAAAAATCCATCCATTTTAACATCCTACCATGTACACCTCCAACAACCTGCAATGAAGGTGTGAAGGAAGGAAGGTTTTCGGAGCAATGGGAAGTATGTGGAAGACGAGAAATCTCAGAATGAAAGTAAAAAGTGCACTGTATCAAGGAATTGTTGTGCCAACAGTGATGTATGGGGCTGAGACATGGGCTCTGAAGAAAAAGGAGAAAAGAAAGCTGGATGTGATGGAGATGAGCTGCTTGACGAGTATGTGTGGAGTTACTCGTAGAGACGGATTGAGGAATGAAGAGATACGTAGGAGAGTGGGGCAGCAGGAACATTTGTCAGCCAGAGTGGATAGAAGGGTGCTGAGCTGGTATGGTCATGTTGAACGAACGGGAGATGAAAGGCTTACAAAGAGAATATGTGAGTCAGATACAAGGGGAGATAGAAGGGCAGGAAGACCCCCCATTGAGATGGAGAGACTGTGTAAGAAAAAGCTTTGGATGATAGAGGAATGACTATAGATCAGGCAGGGGAAGTGGTGGTGGACAGGAGTGAATGGAGAATGCTTGTGAATAGTTGAGTGAACACGTGGTCATTTGGGGGAAGGGGTCGGGCGCAAGTTGGACTAGATAATAGTCCATCAGGCGCCTGGCCCGGGGAGACGATTAATATGAAGGGTGCGCCTGGAAGTGTGGTGGGCGGGCTTGTGGCTTCGGCTCCGCTGCATGTCTGGTGTGGATCTTAAGTGAGGGAATTTCAGGCAAATTAAAATTAAGTACAGGGACATCTTGATTTATTTCATCTAAGGTTGAGTTGGTGGAGAAAATATCCGCAAGAAGGTTAGCTTTACCTCATGGGTCACTTACAAGATTGCCAGTCGGAGATTTTAATGGTGGAATGGATGAAGCAGTAGTGAAGTTGGATTTGAATGAGTTAAGAGTAGACCAAAATATTTTGTTATCATTTGGATTATTTAGAAGTTTATTTGCCTCCTTGTGGAGAAAGTTTGATTTAGTTAGGTTTAATACAGTTTTGGCATGATTTCTGATGTTTCTAAAGTAATTAAAGGCTTCATGTGTTTTTTATCTTGTGTATGCATTGTAGGCTATTGCTTTTTGTTCAGTTACTCTAGCACAATTATGGTCAAACCATTTAGGTGAATTAGATCTTTTACTGTACTTTTGATGAGGAATAAAAGTTTCCATTCCAATTTTTACAAAATCTTGTATGTGGCTCAAGGTGGTGTGTGCATCATTAGAAAAGAAAGAGGTCCAGGGAATATCAATAAAGAAACCTTGAAGACCCTCCCAGTCTGCCCTATCGTAATGCCATTTAGTCACCAAAACAGGTTCAGAGTGGGAAGGTGTGGTAGGTGATAGACAGGTGGCCTGTATCAGACAGTGATCAGAAGATCCAAGCGGGGACCTCACTGTAACATCATAATTTTTTTTATTGGTTGTTAAAAATAAGTCCAGTAGGTGGGAATTATGATTAGGATTATCTGGTACACAGGTGGGTTATATATGGATGGAGTCATGAAAGAAAAACAAGGAAGAGCAGTGGATGTTGGTGTATCGCTGATAAGGGAGGGAAACGAGTGAAAGCTACCTGTACTCCTGTTTGTTGATATTACAGTTCTGATGAGCAATAATGAATGGGAGTTGCAGGGTCTGGTAAATATGTTTGGAACAGTGTGCGATAACGGAATCTGAAGGTAAATGCGGGGAAGAGGAAGGTTATGGTCTTCGAAAGGGGTGAAGCTATAGAGTGTGAGGTGAAGTTGAACGGTCAGGCTATGGAGATTGTCAGCTCATTTAATTATCTGGGCAGTGTGCTGAGTATAGATGGGAGTATGGAAGAAGAAGTGCGGGAGAGGGTGTAACAGGGGAAGAGGGTTGTAGGAACACTGAAAGCAGTAAAAAGAAATAGGGTGGTCAGCATGGAAGTGAAGAAGTCCTTGCATGACAGTGTGGTAATCCCGACACTAACTTACGGAAGCGAAGCATGGACGTTGGTGGAGAAACTCTGACCAAGAGTGAGAGGGGTGGAAATGAGTTACTTGAGAAGTGCGTGCCGAGTTACATGGAGGGATAGACAGACGAATTAGGAAGTAAGAAGGAGGTGTGGTGTGGAGGTAGATGTGCTGGAATGTGTGAAAAGGAACACCTTGATATAGTTCGGCCATATGGAACGTATGGGAAGCGAGAGAATGACTAAGAGGGTGTACGAGAGTGAGGTGGAAGGACAGAGAGGGAGAGGTAAACCGAGAGAGAGGGGGAAGGATGGAGTGAAGAATTATATGGATGAAGGCAGTGCTGGTTGGGAGGAGGGGCGTCGACTGACTGGGGACAGAGGTGCATGCGGGCGTTTCGTTCGTGGCCACCCCTTCGGGGATACATAGAAAATGCGCGCATTCTCCACTCTTCAGGTGCCTGTGGTTGAATATACTGTATACAGTATTTTCAACATCTGAGTCACCCTGTTACTGTACAATGCTACCAACCTTGACCCTGCCGAAGTGGTTTGGTCCGAGCTTGACGAGCGGTGTGGCGTCAAACATACGGAGTGGGGACATGACGAGGGTTCCTTGCTGCAGCCGGTACAGGTTACTCATCACCAACAGGAGGTCGTCTGTCTTCTTCACCGGCAAGAATCTTGATCGGGGCACGTTAATACCTATAGGAGTGGGAAACAAGTAGTGTAAGCATACTGTACAAAGAGGGAATAAATAGATGACCGGAAGAATAAAGATGCATGCCACTTATAAATGCCAAATAAAATCTCCTGCACAAATAGCTGGCACACTACTATATGATAAACTTGAGATAGTGAACATTGAATGAGGAAAACCACTGACTCGGACATGTGTTTAAAGCTAATGTTTCCAAAAAATTTCATCAGCATGTCAGAATTGGTCCATATATTTTGTACCATCTTTCACTGCCAGTGATTGTACCTTATGCAGTATATTTTACTATAATCACATTCTCAAATAATAACCATGTCACCACAGAATAGGATCATTATTAACCCTTTCAGTACGATGATGCCTTTCTTAACTATATTTTGCCTACCAATATGCAATATTATTCAGATTAGGAAGGACCAGTGGGAATAAAAGGGTAAAGTTTTTATCCTCTGTGATCCCCAGATGTCTTTTAAGGCATCAAACGGGTAGCTACAGAGATTTTTATAAACGTAAGGACCTAAAAAAAAATTAAGCTAACTGGCGAACATAGTTCTGCCAATGAGGTACGGTAGCCGCGAAAGAATACCCAGCAATTATCAAAACCATAGAGATGTGGCACCCTTTATCCAACCTTAAGAGTTTTAGTCTGTCTCTTTTCCTGTGCTACTTTTCCTTCTAGGTGCTAGCGACATCGCTTGATTGGGTAGCACTGCAAGGGGGGACAGTGGGGCATTGGCCCAGGTGTGCAAGCCCGTAGGCTGATGACCCCCTCCCCCACTGCTCTCTTAGAGACAGATATCATCTCACCCTGGCCCCTTCAGGGGCCCGAGCATCTGGAACGGCTTTGGGCAACCGGACTCGGGACTGTTCAGCCAGACAGTCTGGGGAACTATAACAACAACAACCATAATAGAATTGGGAGGATACACCAAGGACCAAATCTACTATGTGGACGAAACAGGCCTCCAGTACAAAACCATGCCCAAGTCGACCTACATAAGTAAGCGACAGAACCAGACATGAGGACGCAAAATGGAGAATTGCGTTTCACCGTTATGCTAACAGTGAATCTCACCGGCACACATAAGATGAAACCAGTAATCATACAAACTGCCACTAATCCTCGCTGTTACAAGAACATCCACAATATGGATGACTCTGGGGTGTATTGGTACAAGTCGGGATTTTTTTTTTTTTTTTTTTTTTGTGAGAAGTTTAACCAGACCACTGAGCTCCCCAAAAGAGCTCCCATAGGGCTGGCCCGAAGGATTAGAACGAAAGTAGAAGAATAAAGGAAGAGAGAATTAAATCAAATAAAGAAGAGAGGTATCTTTGAGGAAACGGGAAATACGGTAGAAGGAAAAGGAAGAAGAAGGTACAAGTCGGGAAATGGCTGGATAACGAGCAATATCATATCAGATTGGCTCCTCCAATGCTGCATCCCAAACATCCGTGCAAAGTGCTCAGAACTTGGTCTCCCATTTATAATGTTCCTGTTTATGGACAATGCTCCCTGTCACCCTCTATATTTGCAGGATCTCAATTCAAATGTCCAGATTGTTTTCCTTCCGCCTAATATAACCTTACTAGTCCAGCATTTAGACCAGGAAATAATTTCTACGAAGAAATGTTTCTACCAGCAACATCTCTACTACTATTTTAGGGTCATAACAGACTAATGAAGACCTTCTTTCCATGGAAGCTGACATAGATCTGGATATGGATGATTACCCATCGGCAGAGGCAATGACAGAAGCAACGGCAAAAGCAATGGCAGAGTCACCAATGGGAGCTGAAATGACAGTCACCAGATTCTGGTGTGCATCCACTATAAAAAATGCTGTCGGTTTCTTAATTCAAGCGTGGGATTATCCTCAACGATTAAGCATGCTTGGCAAGAGTAAATGCCTCATTGTGTGTGGCAAAGTCGGGAAACAGGGTTTCAGAGTCTAGCCCAGGTGGAGGCAGCCACAGCTGAAGCAGCGAGAGGTGTTGTCGGCTTTGGGGCAGTAACACTAGAAAAAATAAGAAAGGTCCACGCTACTGGTGCACAATTGAAAAATAAACAAAGAAGACTTGGCACACGAGAGGCGATCAGAAGAATCTCCTCCAGCTCCCGTAATGGATGATTTGGCTATGTCAGCAAGTCTTGAAGGAGGAATTAATGATTCAGAAGAAGTTATGCGTTTTTAAACCACCATGTACTCACTGATCAATAGCTGGGCTAGGGTGGGTGCCCTGCTGTATCAGGGACTTCAGTGAACAGTTGTCACAGATTGCTAGACCCCACCGTCCACCACAGCATTGGTGTCTGCCAAATAGCACACTGGCTGGCCCGAGACTCGAATCCTCGACCTCACGGTTTACAAGCAAGTGCTATACCAACCGCGCTACAACTTAAAAAGTGCTTGCTAACCTTGATAAAATGTTTTGTTTTTGTTTGTCAATGAAAGAAAACAAACCCTCATCTCAAAATGTTATGTGCAACGACGCCAACAGGAACAGGAATAAGAACAAGAACCAGAACCATCCACTTTGTCAGCCCAGGATGAGGACAATGTTATGTCTGTCGTTTCTTCTACAGATTTCGAAGGGTTCATATTAGAAACAGGCAATGTTCAACACAGTGGTCGTGGTAGCAGCCCGCAAGACAACTCGGACGAGGATGGTAAGGAGGATGTGCAGGGAGGTGCGACCAGGGTGCCATAGGTATCTCAGCCTGCCTCGGAACCCACTCTCTTCAAGCAAATCAAGCCTTCTCACTGTTAAATATAAGGTAAAGTCTCTGTGGCTTTTATTGTCAGTGTTATAAATACTTAATATTTAATTTTAGTGCAATTTAAAATTACAAAATCGGCAGAAAAGTTAATTTTCGGAAGGAGTGTCCACCATAAGTAATTTTCCCCAAAAGATATGTTAATCCTATTACTCGATTTTGCATCTTGTGTCGCCTAATTAGACGCATAGTACGAAGATGGACTGTACAGTACAATTAATATACAAAAAGTACAGTAGTTGATGAACAAATTAAGTTTACTCATTTATAATTACCTGTACAGTACTTCATAATAACATTATTCGTTAACCCTCCAGACTCGGATGGGTGCTCAGGAGGCCATTAGCTATTGCCACTATGAGACCCGAATGGCCTCTGAGGCACCTACAGGTTAATCTAAGGCTTAAAACCAATTAAAACCGCACTAGAGAAAGTTTTATTGTCTTGGCGGGCCGTCCGTATAACCAACAATAACAAGAACACGCAGCCAGCCAGTCAACTGACTCGTGCTTGTAAGGAAGCCTTACTTAACCTTGTATTGATTTTCCTTAGTCCCAAACCATGCATGAAAGCAGACGACAGTGACTTAGGAATGGTTACAATGGTGAAATATATCAGTAATCAATAATCAATTGTTAAACGAATATAATCAGACTGTAGCCGCGGTCGGCAGAGCGGCGGCGCTGCATTCGGACGAAGGTCGGAATTCCCACCTCACTCGCCGACTTATTTCTCACCTCACACAATAACTACACAATTTAGAGTGTTCTAGTCTTCACCCATCGCACGGCAACGACCATATCTACTTCTGGTATGCATAAAAACTTGGTTAGGCAATTTATTTGCAGAGATATGAGTATCGGTAAATGACAAATTTCATAGTAAACAGTGAATTCTCGCCTTTCGTCCTGCTTACTGACATAAATACTTTTATCATAAAAACTGAACCACTTGGTCTAGAGACTTCTAGTTTTCACCAAATGCAAGACAACAACGAAAACTGCCGCTGGATATATATATATATAAGCTAGGTTAGGCAATTTTTTCGTGTATATAAAAGCGTGGCAAAATCCCGAGAATTCGATATTTTACCCGTGTTCGGGCTTAGCGGGAGTATTTAAAGGGCATGTATTTAAAGGGCACGAAGCGGCGAAGTCCGAGGGTTAAATAAATAAGTTTACTTCAAGTTGTTGTTCATTATTAAGTTGTCTTTGAGCCAAAACAATAGTTCATAGTGTCATAAATGTCCCAGCCTAAGATCGGTTTATCCTAAAATGCAGGCTCACTATCGCTTGCCACGAATTGATCATCCCCTGAATACGGCGTAACGTCTTATAATTGGCAAAGTAAAGGGGTAAAATTTCTTTAACCCTTCCTACCCGGGCTGCCTTAGGTAAGGACAGCTCGGAATAAGGGCCGCTACCCGGTCTGCCTTACCTAAGGCGGCAGCTTAATAGCCTAATTAAGCTTGGTCTGAACGCCGTGCGTACGACGTATGTCAACAAACCCAAGCGTTGCGTCACCGCACCTCCGAAAACAAGAAGGAGAAGACTCTTCAATGTTATTGTTCTGACGTAAGACGAAATTAGTGTCTGAAAAGCCCCCATATTGGCAACATCTCTGCAATATTTGCTCCACTGAAATCATCATCACAACTGAACCAGTTGACTTACAGAGCTCTACTCAACGCCAAAATACAGATTGAAAACCGCACTACAATTATAGATGAGTGGGAAAGTTCTAGCAGTGAAAATAAACATAAATACGGTAGCCTAGGCCTAGACGTTTTTCAGCCATTTCGCCCGGGTACGGGCGACCGTCATTAGGTAAGACTGCCCGGGTAGGAAGGGTTAAATTGGCCTTCGGTCTGGATATTTTTCTACCAACTAATATTTTTCGGTCTGGGGCTTTAACCCACCGAGCCCCAGCGACGCAGGGTTTGCGACCACAATGTATGTAACGCTAAACCCCAGCGACGCAAACCATGCGTCCTGGCTGGTCCGGTCCCAATTACTCCCGTACTATGGCACCTAGAAGGCTCAGATTTGTATGGGAACTGTGTAAGTATCCCACGCAACCATGCCGATGGTTGAAAACTCTCAAAGTCCAACCGCGTGAGCGCGCAAAAACCGGTATTTTGGGTGTTATTGCCTTAAATTTTTTACTCTTGTAAAATCGACTTTCGGGGGTTCCGTAGGACCAATTTTTGACCTTTTTGATAGTTTTTTTGTGGTTTTTCCTTCATTCCTAACCCATTCGCTATTGTTTCTGGAAAACAAAAAAATCAGAAACAGCCGGTCCCTGGTGGTACATTTATTATAAACTAGCTGGGGCTCAGTGGGTTAACCCCTTAAGCGCGATGGGCCTTATGGAAGGCTTCCTATAGGGAACGCGATAGGCCTCACGGAAGCAAGACCATAAAAAAAGCCTTCCAAAAAAAAAAAAGGGCCTATCAAAACAAAGGAATTTTTCTCTAGGTGAGATAATTCCCCTCCAGTACTCATCCATGTGTTTCTCCCCCCCCCCCCCCCCCTCCCCTCCTTCCCCACCTTATTCTCCCCTCCCTCCCCTCCTCAATTATCACCTATATTTCCTCTTATTATCATCATTTATCGGTTATTTTTCTCTCCCGCGATAATGTAGCACAAGTGGGTTGCATAAAAGATCGTTATGTAACACCCAGACACCGGCCCACACCGCCCCGCTCGTCTCAGTTACCTCACAGACAGCGAGAGGGGAGAGTTGCCTGTGGCTCTCTCTCGCCTGAGATTATGACCGGGTGGCCAATATCTTCGTTTTTCACCACCCAAATGCTTTTCCAACTTATTTTAGCACTCTTGAAGGTTCATATATACATCATATATGTAAAATAAAAGCATACCGAAAACAAATAATGCTCTATATTGTAAATATAATGAATTCTGTTAGAATCCAATGCTAGAAATGCACAAATAACTACCCTAGCCCCTAGGTCTATATCGCGCTTGTCAGGTTAAGAAGGGATCTAGGGTGGCATTTTTTTGTTATTTTGAAAGGAATTTAGGAAAAAACAAAAATATTCCATAATAATTAGAATAAGTAACACCCCGTTCTTAACATTAATCATCCATTACAAACCCCAATGTACTTAAATTAGAATAACTAACCCATGGCTCCGTTGAAGGACTTGATGGCCGCTCCAACAGCCTGTTCCAGCTGTATGATGTTAAGGCCAATGTCCAGGTGTTTGTGGTTCAGGATCACCTCCATGTCCATAGTTCCCTCATCCAGGATGCTGTTCACCGCTGTAAGGCAAGGGGACAATATTTAATAATAATTAAAATAGTCATAATAAATGATGGTGTACCGGTATTGCCGTAAGTGTATGTTCTCCACATTAGCATTCAACAGTGCATATATTATGAATCTACCAGGTATTCAAAGATCCCTAAGTTTATAATCTTCATTCACAGTAGATTTGACAGTAACATCAGCACTATTTGATACACAAGTTCTTTCATTAACAAAATCAAACTATATTGTTTTGGCCAGCTCATAACACAAAAGTAAATTACTGTACTGTATGTGTATTGTTATATTTCATCCCATTGAGCTTTGCATCTGAAGCCTAATGTATTTTATATCGACTCAACTGATTGCTTGGAGGGCTGAAATATCTAAATAAGATATCTTCTTTATTTCAGACTCATTCTATACAGCCTTAATCCATAAACTACGGATGATGTCATATCGCGTAAAGAAATTTTTTGGTCACTATCCCGGGTGATGCCATATGGCATCAAGATTTTCGTGCCAAGCAGCCAATTTATTTGCAGGCCCTATCGGCCTACTGTACTGTACTGCACTATGGTACAGTACAAGGCTTCCTCCCAAGCAACTCACGCATCCCCCCCGCATTCTCTCGCTCCCACTACCCCCCTTCTCCCCTTTCCCTCTCTGACCGCATCCTCAGTACACATACCGCCGCTGACATGACCGAACGTGTTAGTGCCTCTCCAGTACCCACGATACCCGCCGCGTCGACTTCACGTCCTTCGTAGCCACAACTCACACCCTCGCCCAGTACCTCGACTCCTGGTAAGTCCACTTTACCCCATTCAGACAACCTGAGCACTAGTGGCATAGTGAGAGCCCTATAAATTTATGAAGAATATGGAACCGATGACGAATCTGGGCCTGACGGCTCGTCGAGTGAGAGTGATGAGAGGGAATTCAGTGGCTTTGGTGTTGATGATGGTGATAATGGTGGTGATGCTGAAGATGTTTATGATGAAAATGAAGGTGATGGCATAGGTGATAATGAAGAGAATGTTGGTGTGGGAGATGATGCTACCACATGTGTTGCCATATCCTCTGTGCCCCACACTTACCCAATATCTATGGTGGTGCACAGTAGTGATAGCAACCTATCACCCATGCCGCCCAGTGATTTCATGATCCATGATGCCCCCATAATGCACCTGGATGAGTGGGATGACCCACGTGTGGGTGAACAAAGGAGTCAGGCCACCGCCATTGTTCCTCCCCCCCCCGCCCCCCTTCCTACATTCCTTACCCCCTCTCCCCGGCCTATCTTCCCTAAACATTTCCTAGGGTACGTCATTGATGCGGATGCCATTATGAAGTATATAAAGTAATAATATAATTAAGAATTGATTTGAATGGAGTACAAATGTTTTGCTATTATCTTGCTCTAACACGCTTCTCATACATCATTGCCAGGCACCGCCCGACAGCGTGTTTATGCCTCTCTCAGTCGGCACTCAGCACTAGTAGGACGTTCCCTCTCATTTCTCTCGGTATTTTGTGTCGCCCCTCTTAGCCCTCTCTGCACGTTTCCACAGTAATTCAATATTACATGCAAACATTGAGCATTCAGCTAGGAATGTGTTTAGCAACGAGTGTTACGCCAATTAAACGTGAAGCATGGTTAGAACTTAGCATTAGTGCCTCTCGTGTTTATAGGATGCGACGCCATCTTGTTCTTATAATGGCTTTTTCATATATTTTGAGGTTTATCAGGCCTTATACTGTACTGTGATTATGCTTATGCAAGCTTACTGTCTTCTCTTCGGCGAAAGTTTTTTTTTGGTAATTCGTCAAAAAATCTTAGATTTTCTTGTGACCACGTGTTACCCCTAGGCTAGACCTCCCTAGGCTTAGTAAGTTCATTAGGCCTACAAACATGCTTCTGCTGTGTAAATTATAAACCTGATGTTATTTGACAAAATAGTTAATTCTTTTATGTACAGTATTTTAACTTATCAGGACACTCAAACTTTGTCATTACAGTACATGTTTTCCACAACTATTAGCCTACTTGTGTGAACTTTTACATTACTGCTTTCATTAATTATTACTAAAGTTTTGATCAAGTAACTGTACAGTACAGTATTACATAAATATTGTGTAATGATATTCAGGTCCATATTCAGAACAGTGGTTTAAACCTCCTCCCGAGACTGTAACTCAATCCAAGACTATCGGTATTCAGAATGAAATCCTGAGCGGCTTATCCAGTCAATCCGCGCATTACTCGATCTGAGGTTTAAACCAGCAGGAGGGTAGGATCGACGCTAGATCGAAGTTAAAAAACCTCAATGCATAAATGCGCGGAATTTCGGTGCGAGTATCCTAGGTTCGAGTCCTTGGAGTTCCACATGTATTTGTTGATTTCATTAATTGAGTTTAGAAGTAAAGTTGGTTGGTGAAAAAATATGAATTACTTACGATAGCTTACACTAATCCATAATGCTGGGGTCACACATTCACGTATATGCTCCCGTATGCTCCCGTACGAAGGTTTATTGGTAGTTGGCAACCGAATACGTAAAACGTAAGGGCTTAGTACGCAAAACGTAAATGAAATTGTGTCTAGTCGTGGGGGTTGGTACGCATGGCGGGAGTAGCCACGCTGGTCTGGGAGGTGGTGGGTGCGGCCAAGGCCGCCCGGTATGTTTTGGATTTCGAATCAGATACGTGGCTCGCGCTCACGTATGTCAAAAGTCGGGAAATCATACGTCTGACCGGGCTAGCTGCTACGTCTTACGGGAGCAGCCCCGTAAGACGTAGCAGCTAGCCCGGTCAAACGTAAGCTTCTCCCGTCAACCGTAAAATATTCCCATCAAACGGGAAAGTTTACGTTAGTCCGGCCGCATCTGGCAGAACCGCCGCACTGCGGGTTGGTGGGAAGATGCGGCACCGTTGTACGGTGGGGACAACGGGACCAGCGGGGGACACTCCAGTCACACCTCTCACCACACCGGAGCAGCAACCAACAAGCCAACCCTGCCACGCTCTGCACCCTGCCGAAAACAAATTGTAGCAGCGAAACGACTGCACCTATGACTTTCATATTTTTACCACATGTACCTTACCCTTTAGGCTACCCACCACAAAAATCCCAAATCCCTCCTCCCACCCACTCGCTGACTGTCGGTCCCGTCAGAAGGAAAAAAAAAGGAAAATCTGTGGCAGCGAAACGACTGCACCAATCGGTTCTATATTTGTGTGACAAGTCCCTTACCCTTCTGTCTTCCCGCCACCACACCCCCAACCGCCTCCCACCACCCAATTCTAGCGTATCCGTACGAAGAAAAGGAAAAAAAGGAAAATCCGTGGTGGCGAAACTACCTCACCAATCGGCTTCATATGTGTAACACAAGTCAATTACCCTTCTACCTTCCCCCAACCAACCCCCCAAAACCACCCTCCCACCCATACATTCCGATACCATAAAAGTCTCTGTAGTCTATAGTGTCTTTTCAGCTACTTTCGGGACCATCGGGGACCTGATTTCTGGCGAGGGGAGTGTTTTTTTTACCATTATCCTTCCTTTCTCTCCCAACTTGATAGATTTAGCCAAAAAAAAAACTAAATAAAAAAAAAAATCTGGCACTGGCAGAAGCACACCGTCAAAATTGGCTGGCACTCAGCGGGTTAAAGGTTACAAGGATGAATGGTCTTTCCTCTATAAAGGGAGTTCACAGAATTGAACTCCTCCAGGATGAATTCCGCGATGTTGTTCATGGTGCCGATGAAGGACTGGGAATGGGAATGGTGTGGCCATTCCTGCCCTTTTGTAGTTCCCAGATTCCAACCCAGACCTACGTGGTTGACAAAGACTGTCTTTGTCTGTGTTTGGACAGACGGGGTGTGCCTACGATTGTTCGGAAACGGTCCACGTAAGTCCTAAAAACTCCTAAGACGTACGGCCTCAGCTACGCAGGTCTTGTGGGGGAGTGGCCATGGGCGTGGCCTGTGTTCCCGCAAATCGGGCAGCCCAGGCGGACTAACGGGGACATGCTTACGCAAGTCGCAAGCACGTACGTAGTTCCATACGACTACATTACGTCTGACGTAACACTGGCCCCGTCACGGTACGTATGTCGGGAAGTGCAATAGTCGTAGTCTATACGGGCGTACACGGCCGGACTACGCCCGTCAGAACACAAAATTGGCGATCACGCCTGACGGGAGCATACGGGAGCGATATACGTGAATGTGTGACCCCAGCATAAGGATCCCATAATATAAAATAACAGAGACTGGCACTGATTATTTGCAGAGTCTTTGGAGGGATTCTAAGCAAGAATTTATGTTAATAATGGATGACAAATGTAAGAATACAGCTCAGGCAATCAATCCGAGGTTTAAACCAGCGGGAGGCTTGACAGACGGCTTCTACTCGACACTAAAATATCATATTATTATTTCCAACTAACACAAACTGTCATTAAACAAATTCCATTATATTATAAAAAACGACATCAGTTATTTACATAACGTTGGAAGCTAAGCATATGAATAAATAAATAATAGGTGCCAAACAAACAAAACACTGCAGTATCCTAATCACTGATGTAGCTGAGCTAATCGATAGTAGTTCTTTATTCCTTGATAACCGGAATGCATCTAAGCTGAGTAAAATTATTAACATTATCAATGTGGTGATGGGCTGGTCTATCAGAGTGAGAGCTGAGCGATCTCTGCCGTACCCATAGCTTACTCTGACTGTTCCTTTTACTTATATATTTTCTAGATCTCGAGTGACAGCGTCTTTTCCGTGGATTGACCTCACTAGATTGGGAGCCAAAGCGTCACATTTTTCCTTTGCCTCTCAACTTTCCCTTCATAATTGCTGAGGGGCAGAGGGCCTTGAGTGGGGCTTTGGTTTCTCGGGCGTTTCTGCACCCTCCTCAGCTCGCTGCCTTGGAGTGGCTTCGGTCACCCGGGCTTTATTAGGGGTAAGCAGGGAGGGTTTTGTGGGGGCGCTCGTTTATGGCCTTGGCCTTGCTTAGGACCTTGGGGCTGTTCGGCCAGACAGCCTGGGGAACAACAACAACAACAACAATAACATTATCAAATATCCACAAATATTTAGTAAATGAGATATTAATTTATTAGTTTATCATAAAACCGATAGCATTAGTCCATTACATGTTGTACGTCAAGTATATTTTTACACTGTATCCACGCACGGTATGGAGTACCTCCTAGGAGGTTTATGGTTCTCAGCCGACAGTAATAAGGTAAAACCGAGTCCTGAGGGACCCGGCTAAGGCCATATATTACAAATAGGCTCTCACGTCATTGATGGAGAAAGCCACTACTAAATATAAGGTTTTCCCTCCTTCCCTTCGGGTTGTCAAAACCGTAATGTTTATTTTTTGTTTCTGTATATGAAGGGGACAAAAGGCAAAGCTGACTGTAACAAGTGTCCCCCAAAAATATTAAAAGAGTGATAGAGAGCAAACATTACAGTAGAGTCAAAATTTCTGGACACACAGAGCTTGAAGCATTTTAAGTTGTAGGACTACTGTACTGTGCCAGTACTAATAGCATACAGGTATATTGAATATGGTTCTAAAGGAATGTTAACATGGTATGTTTTGTATAATCTTATCAATAGCATGAAATTATAGTACAAGAGACAAAATTTTAAGAAATTATGACAAGAAATTTGAGCACTGACATCCGGTACATATAAGTTTAAAGATCGCTTCATCCACAGAGAATGTGGTTTCAGTCGTTTTACTGCAGTATAGTCAAATAAAGTCTTGCCACAACACTGCCTCATCATGTCATCACTGTGGCTGATGTTGGTATAGCACTAACAGTGCCTCAGTAAGGCTCAACAATGTCCCCCTGCATCACTTGCACCTGTAGTATCCGCACTACACTAGCCTTAACCATGCTACAACAAGGTAGTAACAAGAAATTACTGTAACTGATACAGAAGCTGACTGCACCACCGAAGTGGCAGGGTTATGGTCGCCGTATCCCTACACCAGATATAATGGTTTAGTCAAGTGGAGAGAATGGATGGGAACGACTGGATCAGGCTTGTTAGAAGTATGAAAGTGCAGTCGATAGACTGAGGAAGACCTGGGACGAGATCCTGATGAAGGATCTTAAGATTAGGGGACTTGACAAGGATAGTGCAGCATGGAGAGTGGCCATCAGGTGACAAAGTATACCTGTGCAAACATGGAACAGCCTTTCAACCAATACTGATGTTTGCTGAATACAACCATAAAGAGACACAAATGTTACGTCACTATTTTCTTAACTTACCACTTAATTTTATCCACAGATTATTGGTATTGAATATTTTGAAGGTTTTGACGGACTTGAAGTCATCCACGTGTTCCTTGGGTACCTGGGCAATCTCAAGCAGACGAAGCTTGTCCTCGTACTGGATTAGAGTACCTCCCTGAGGGTGGAGAAAAGGAGGTAAGAGCAACAGAAGTATGGAAAAAGGGGGAGGATAGAAAATTATGAATAAGATTAACCCTTTGACTACGGATCCCATTTTAAAACTGAATAAAATCACCTGGTGGTACAGTAGTAAGATCTATAAAATATATCATTAACCCGTTGAGCCCCGGCTAGCTATAATATTTTGTTCACCCCAGTCCCAAGCCATTTTCACTTATTTTTTTTGTTTGCTAAAATGGAAGACAAGGATGAGAAATGAAAAAAAAAAAGAAAAAAAAAAAAATCACCTCTGATATTTTTTTTTTTGGGGGGGGGGGGAGCCTCAAAAAAATGTGTTGAGCCAAAATGGAAGAGAATGGTGAGAAATGAATAAAAAAATAAAAAAAAACTCACCTCGGTCATTTGGGGGGGGGGGGGGGGGGGGGGGTGTCAAAAGTTCGTCTCCCCCGTATGACCACTCGCCCGGGAGCACTAGGGTGAAAACTGAGTATGGCATTGTACGGCATACATCCTAAGGAGTGTCTCACATAAATCTCAAGCCTCTAGCTACCATACGACCGGAGTAATGAAGGTTCAAAGTGGCGGTAAACTAAGGGTGTAAAGTATCCCCACTAAGCCCACCACCACCAGCCGCGCGGCTGTCTCGGCCCGCTCACACCTACTGGCCTGGCTCCCACACACACTACGGTACCTCCCCCTCCTATTCTCCCGCCATTTCCTACCTTACGAGCCACGTAAGTGTTTTTTATATGTCGGACGCACGTGATGCGTCGCTGGGAGTTGGTGATCAAACACTGCCGACGCATAACGTGCGACGCTGGGTCTCACTGGGTTAAAGAATATAATTAAATTAGGCAAAAAGATAATAGTCCATGAACACAGGGAGCTGCAGGAAGGGGTAGACAAAGAAAGGCATGACGGTCAGATCTTAAATTTAAAAACATGACAAGTAAGGCGGCTCTGAACAGGGCTGCCTGGAGTGCCGCCATTAGGACAGGAGACTGGAGATGCACTTTGTGTGGAGAACTCGATCTTCAAATTTATCTATGCATGTATGTATCTCTATCTACAAAAAAAAAATCCCTAAGCTAAACAAAATCTTCTCCTGTAACCCAGAATCTAATGAAATACATATCACTGTACTGTACTGCAAGTGTTAAATGGTTTAATGGAGACAGCTTGTAAGGCATAACTAGAGCAAGGTTTCATACTCTTTTAGATTGGAAGTTTAACCCTTGGGATCCGGGAGGCCTCATATGAGGCAAAACGTATTTTGGTTAGGAGTCCGGGAGGCCTCATATGAGGTAAAAAGCGCGGCTAAAAAGCGCCGCTAAAATCATCATAACTCGGCAACCACGCGTCGTAGCGATGTCATCTCAACGGCAGTCTACAGACAACAAGATGTTCTACAATTTGCAAAAAACCTGACTGCTCTAGGTGGTCTCAATCAGTAGCTACTGAATTATGATGCTTGACTGTACGAAAATGGCCCCGGACACAGCGAAACGCCTCATATGAGGGCCCCCGGATCCGGAGGGTTAAACAATGTCCTTGTATATAATTCACAAGAAGTTTGTGCCTCCGATACTTTATGTAATAGAGGTTGATTACACAGGGAATAGATAAAGTTACTGCCCCAAGCCCACCAGAGAAAAAAAGGTCCACTTAATGGCAAGATGAAGCCATACAAAACATAGCAAAATTATCAAATATGGCATCAAATATTACCATTAACCTCTGAAGTGCGCATGGGGGGTATGAGACACCACACTCCTGTGCTGACGTATTTGAGCTATTCCCATCACTAAAATATTTATTTTACCATAAATAGCATTAATACTTATCCATATGCACCTATTATAGGTTGATTATAAAGGTATTAACCTGTTACAACAATAAAACAAGTGGAAACAGCGTTTGGATGGTCAAAATCGGCGATACAGGCCGGGAGTTACACAATGTATGGCTGAGGCAACCTCCCAGCCCCCCACTTTTCTCCACCTCTGGAGAGAGACTGTCGATCGATACTCTCTCTCTCTCTCTTGCACTCGCTTGCTAACAGTGATGACAACGCCCTGCTACCAACTCGCTAATGTTAGCACGAAAATAGACCACAGGAAAAGGGAATAACAGGGAAAATAGGTGATAACTGAAGGAGGGGAGGCAACTGGGGAAGGAGGGGAGGTGGAGGAGTGATATTTGGCATGGCCCAGGGGCAAAAAAAAAAAAAAAAAAAAAAAAAAAAAAAAAAAAAAAAATCAGCGTTTTAAATTGATTTTTTGTTTCTGACTCTTAAGAGTCTTCCCGCAGTCCGCCGGGGGAACTCTTAAGAGTCTTCCCACAGTTCCCGGATTAAGTAGTTACAGTACAGTATAGGGAAGAAGCAATTAAACAATACAGGATAAGTATACCCTGTATAAGTATAAGCCTTATGAGGGCTTCTGCCCAGTAGGCTGTAGACAAATAGTTTTTATTATTATTAGGATAAGTATAAATATCATATATTGATTTTTAGGGTACAGTACAATAATGATTGCAATACTTATTACAGTACAGTACTGTAATATACTGTAAATACATACATACAGTAGGCTAACCACAGTAACCACCTCATTGGTACAGAGAGCAAGAGAGCTTTCATGCCCCCCCCCCAAAAAAAAAAAAAAGTAAATACAAATAAAAAAATAAACCCATTGAGCTCTAATTCACACTTCTGACACATAAAGGATGAATAAAGTGGATTAAAAATGTACTGTATGTATTTGTACATTTTCAAGTACAGTACTGTATATAGCAGCCATTAATTTTGTTACTTCAACCTTTGCAGTTGTCTTTGAGTGAGCTGTCGGCTGAAAACTCATTTTGGAGGTAATTATGTAAGATCATTATATTTCTGAATACTAAACTGCAACCCCCAGTGCATGAAAGGGTTAACCCATTGGCTGCGGGAGACGTTCCGGAACGCACATGACAATTTATAGCAATTTACAGGCTTTTAAAGCCTGTGGAGACGAGTCCGAGTGAGCGGGAGCACGGCAGGCCCCCGTCCGCTCTACAGCCAGGCGACTGTAACACTGAGGAGGTATGAGGTATATCCTGCTAAGACTGTAGCGCTGCCAAAGGCAAATGTAGCCCGACATTAGCGATATTCGCTCAAATTAGTGAATGTCTTTGGTAGCGCTGCTGATTAACCCCGCGCGCTATGAACCTCGTTCTGGTGTAATTTTAGAGCTATTTTCTTCTCGTTTTTCTTACAGTTTCTTACAGTAGATCCTCTGGAAAAAGGCAAACTAGGCCTGTGTATCCAGCTCAGTACCAGTACTTGCACTGCTGCGGTTGTTCACGGTGTTGGCGGCGGCGGTAGCAGACGCAACATTTTTACTATTCTGTATTTTTGCTTTATAATCAAACTTCAAATCTTGTCTTCCCCATGCTTTATCAAGATTACTTTCAAACACCCTTATTGATTCGGAATCGACTACATACTGGGGCAGTGCGTTCCACTCATTTACCACTCTATCACAAAATGAGTTCTTTGCCTTCTCAAGCCTATTTCTTTCTTTGAAAATTTTCTTAGAGTGTCCTCTCGTTCTTGTTCCCTCCCGCATCAAGAAGATACCTTCACACACATCCTCATCATACTTTCCTGACACTATCTTAAAAGTCTCTATCATATCCCCTCTCTTTCTCCTATATGCCAGTGTCGGAAGCCCCAGTGTCCTCAACCTCTGCTCATAGCCCGCGTTCTTCAATGTTGGTACTAGCTTGCTAGCTCTCCTCTGCACTTTCTCCACTGCTTCTATATCCTTTACCATATATGAAGCCCACACCTGGTACGCATATTCCAGGTGCGGCCTAACCAGCGCTGTATAGAGATTCCTGAAGATTTCTTCGTCAAGAGACACAAATGTCCTCCTTATCAGCCCTACAATTCTATTGGCTTTGTTTATCTTTTCCACTAAATGTTCTGAGAAATTTAACTTATTGTCTATCACTACTCCTATATCCTTTTCTGCATTCACTTCCTCCATCGCTTCATACATACTGTATCCTACCTTGTCTATCTTGCTTGTCCCAATCCGCATGTACTTGCATTTTTTTGGATGAAAAGGCATTAACCAATGCTCAGACCATCCCTTCATGCCCTCCACATCTCCTTGAAGCAAACCCACATCTTCCTTACTCCTCACTCTTCTATACAGATTAGTGTCATCCGCATACAGGTACTGTATACCTCACTTCCATTAGTTATAACTTCAGGTAAGTCGTTGATAAATATAACGAACAGTAGTGGTCCCAACACAGATCCCTGAGGTACCCCACTTGTAATTTCCCTCCACCCCGAGCCTATTCCATTCACCAGTACCCTCTGTCTCCGATCTTTCAGGAAGGCTTCTATCCATTTCACACATTTCTCCCCTATATTATAGCTTCTAACTTTCTCTATTAATCTTTTATGTGGGACCTTATCGAAGGCCTTCATAAAATCGCAATATACCACGTCTATTACATCACCATCCTCTAGAATTTGCATCCAATCATCTACCACATTAATTAGCTGTAATACCGTCGACCTCCCCGGCAAGAATCCGAACTGTCTCCCACTGAAAAGTTGGTTTGATTTCATATGCTCCATTGTTCCTTCTCTAATTAGTTTTTGGCTGAATACATTTAATTTCATGCAGACACTTGCTCAATCATTCAAGAGTGCCTGAATGAGCCCTAATGTAGCAGAAATATACCCACATCGTAAGTGTTAATACAGAATCACATTCGTGATCAGACCTAGACTGGAATATGCAGCAGTGGTAGTCGACCTATCTAAGAAAACATATCAATAAATTGGAGAAAATGCAACAAATAGCAACCAAACTGATCACAGAACTAGAGGACCTACAATACCATGAAAAACTAGAAAGACTTGGGCTTCCCACGCTAGAGGAGAGAAGAGATCGAGGAGACCTGATAGCAATGTATAGATGCGTGAGATGGTTCAAGAGACTTGATAAGGAGGATTTTATTAGGCTGGATGATGGAAGAACCAGAGGGCATATGTATAAAATAAGAAATGAGAGGTGCAAGTCCAATGTGAAAATGTTTAGCTTTACGTATAGAACGATAGATAGGTGGAATAACTTAAGTGAGGAAGTTGTAGAAGCAAGAAATATCCAAGACTTTAAAAGTAAACTGGATAGTTGATAGAAACTGAGACAGGACAACATGAGTGAAGCTCAATTACTATAAACTACAAATAGGTGAATACAGATTATCTCTTATAGAAAGTAACTAATATAAAAACAAATTGCATGTTTACTTTTTGTCCCCTTCTAACACGTAGGTAAAAACAAAAAACAAAGTGTTGGTATGAATTCCTCGACCCATCCTCATTCCCCACTGATTCAGGGTGATTTCGGACAATACTAGAAAATGAATAGCATGCTTAGCATAAAACTATTGTATTTTCTTTCATGGTGGTACAGATGACTCTTTTCTCAGTTACACATTGGTACTGTACCCAAATGATGTCTTGCAGACATTTCTACACAGAAGTATGAAGTAAAAATTCTAAAAAGTGCCCGAATTCACCAAGTTTATGATACTGCAACATGCTAAAACAGTATACAGTAAGTCAGAGATATTCAAATCTGTGGTGCTATGATAAAACTGTTATCTATCTATCTATTTCCAAACGGCATGCTCCCCGAAAGGGTGGCCACGAATGTATCGCCCCCAAGGACCTCTGTCCCCAGTCAGTTGATTCCCCTCCTCCCATCCAACAACGCTTTCACGCATGCAGTATACCTCTTAACTCAATCCTTCCACCTCTCTCTCGGTCTACCTCTCCCTCTCTCTCCTTCCACCTTACTCTCATACACTCTCTTAGTCATTCTCTCACTTCCCATACGTTCCACAAGGACGAACCATCTCAAGGTGTTCCTTTTCACACTTTCCAGCATATCTACATCCACATCACACCGCTCTCGTACTTCCTCATTAGTCTGTCTATCCCTCCATGTAACTCCACACGCATTTATCAAGTACCTGTAGCTCATTTCTACCCCTCTCACTCTTGGTTTGTGCCTCTCCAACAACGTCCATGCTTCACTCCCGTACGTCAATGTCGGGATTACCACACTATCTTGCAAGGACTTCTTTACTTCCATGCTGACCACCCTATTTCTCGTTACTGCTCAATTGCATGGTGCTTCTAATTCTCTATTGCAGTGATAACATGATGGGGCGTTATTGTGGCAAGACTTTGTTGTACTGTGCAACAGTAAAGACTGTAGCCACCGTGTTATGATTGCAGTGCACTGTGTGCAGTACTGTGATTGTACCATGGAAGCTACATTCACTGTGGACGGTTGCGGTCTTTAAACCCGTATGTATGCGTGTATGTATGTATTGCATTGTATATAATCCCCCTATTCCACCCACACTTTTAATACCAGGATCTATCCTCTTTCACTTCAACCAAATTACATTTTGCATATACTGTAGTACAGTACTTATAACCTACCATCCCTCCTCCTCCCTTTCCTCCTGTTTCCGCTTCCTCGTTTACCTTCTTTCTCTTTCTCACTTCCCTCCCTTTCCCTTTCTCCTCCCCTTCCTCTTCATTCATTCCTCACCTTTTCCCCTATTCCTCTCTCTTCTCCCCTCCTTCCCTCTTCTAGCTCCTACCTTCCCCTCACATAATATTTTGCTCTCTCACTCAGTTGACTGTACTGTAATTGTAAAGAAAAATACTGTTACTCTCTTAGTAGCTACCGTGCCAGTACATCCCAGTCCTGTACTGTATAGTACAGTATGACCTTACTCCACTTACTGTTTAGACATGTTTTATTTTTATTTTCATTTTTTAAAGATTTCTTTTGGTCTACTGTGCCATGAATCCTTTTCACACTCAGGTAATAATATTTGAATGTTAGTTAATAGAATAGCTGATTTATAGTAGTCTACAATATTAAAACTATAGTCGTTCTATTGTTTAACCCTTAAAGAGCGGCGCGCAACATAAGTCGAGTTGAAAAACTGGCAAAAAACGGGTGAAAAAAGGGTTGAAATCGAGTGAAAATGGGTGGGATAGTAATGATCCATACGTCCGACATCTGTGGCCTCCCGGCCCACACTAACTCCAGTTCCCCCACCGCACGGGAGGATGACAGTGTAACCAATAGTTCGCTAAAAGTGAGCAAGGTAGCAAAATCAGCTAAACTTCCATCTTCGAGGTAACACTGTCAGTGTTCCACGAGTGCTACGTAGCTGTATGTGGCGTCATTCTGTAGCGATTTCCACCTAGTTTTCGGCGCAATACAGTTCCTTTCATACTGATGGTTGATATAGCAGTCAGAACGGCCCGGAAAGGCCCAAAACGGCCACAGAGCACCCGCTAAGCAAGGGTAAATATTGCTAACTCAAGTATATAGTCATGCACATTGCTAATTCATTGTATGTTTGTATGTACTCAGGCACAAACCCCTTAGCTGAGGGTTGGTCGACTCGAGACAGAGCCCGAACAGAAACATTTAAAGTTCCAATTCTTAAGGTTCCGGACCACTTTCGCATTCCCTCGCCCCTTTCTCTGTCTCGTCTAGTAGGTGAATGTTACAAGGGGAGGATTCTAGCCTCCCGCCACTGAAGTAGGAAAAGTAGTACAGGGAGAGAGACCTAGAAAGACGTGGGATCAGGTACAGTACTCCGGTCCGATCTCAAAATATAGAATTTTACAACAGTCGACTAATTCATACTTAACCTATATTTATCTTGAATAGTTATAAGATATGCACCTAAGTATATGTAGAGTTACATATTCAAGTTTAAGCTTTATGTATTTTTTAGTCTGGAACAAAATATTATTATTATTATTATTATTATTATTATTATTATTATTATCGCGAGTTGTGGCATAGTCAGTAGAGCCTTGGCTGCTGATCAAAGGGTCAGCGGATCGAATCCTCACTGTCAAAATGTTATTGGTAGATGTCAAGCCCAGGCAACTTGACCTAGAAATTCATGACATAAATGAGTGGAACGCACTGCCCCAGTATGTAGTCGATTCCGAATCAATAAGGGAGTTTGAAAGTAATCTTGATAAAGCATGGGGAAGACAAGATTTGAAGTTTGATTATAAAACAAAAATACAGAATAGTAAAAATTTTGTGTCTGCTACCGCCGCCGCCAACACCGTGAACGACCGCAGCAGTGCAAGTACTGGTACTGAGCTGGATACACAGGCCTAGTTTGCCTTTTTCCAGAGGATCTACTGTAAGAAACTGTAAGAATGACAAACGCTTAATTTTCGTGGCCACCCTTTCTCGGGAATTACGGCGTCGAGCAAAAAAAAATTATATATATATAGACCGGTATATACTGTATACTGTATATATATATATATATATACAGTATATATATATATATATATATATATATATATATATATATTATTATATAATTATATATTCGGGATATATATATATAATATATTATATATATATACTTACAGTACAGTTTCTTACAGTAGATCCTCTGGAAAAAGGCAAACTAGGCCTGTGTATCCAGCTCAGTACCAGTACTTGCACTGCTGCGGTCGTTCACGGTGTTGGCGGCGGCGGTAGCAGACGCAACATTTTTACTATTCTGTATTTTTGTTTTATAATCAAACTTCAAATCTTGTCTTCCCCATGCTTTATCAAGATTACTTTCAAACTCCCTTATTGATTCGGAATCGACTACATACTGGGGCAGTGGGTTCCACTCATTTACCACTCTATCACAAAATGAGTTCTTTGCCTTCTCAAGCCTATTTCTTTCTTTGTAAATTTTCTTAGAGTGTCCTCTCGTTCTTGTTCCCTCCCGCATCAAGAAGATACCTTCACACACATCCTCATCGTACTTTCCTGACACTATCTTAAAAGTCTCTATCATATCCCCTCTCTTTCTCCTATATGCCAGTGTCGGAAGCCCCAGTGTCCTCAACCTCTGCTTATAGCCCGCGTTCTTCAACGTTGGTACCAGCTTGCTAGCTCTCCTCTGCACTTTCTCCACTGCTTCTATATCCTTTACCATATATGGAGCCCACACCTGGTTCGCATATTCCAGGTGCGGCCTAACCAGCGCTGTATAGAGATTCCTGAAGATTTCTTCGTCAAGTGACACAAATGTCCTCCTTATCAGCCCTACAATTCTATTGGCTTTGTTTATCTTTTCCTCTAAATGTTCTGATAAATTTAACTTATTGTCTATCACTACTCCTATATCCTTTTCTGCATTTACTTCCTCCATCGCTTCATACATACTGTATCCTACCTTGTCTATCTTGCTTGTCCCAATCCGCATGTACTGTACTTGCATTTTTTTGGATGAAAAGGCATTAACCAATGCTCAGACCATCCCTTCATGCCCTCCACATCTCCTTGAAGCAAACCCACATCTTCCTTACTCCTCACTCTTCTATACAGCTTAGTGTCATCCGCATACAGGTATACCTCACTTCCATTAGTTATAACTTCAGGTAAGTCGTTGATAATACAGCGTGTTTCCGAACTTTACCGACAAACTTTGTGGGTTAATTGATGGGGAGATCCGAAATATAAATGCGTAAGTAAAAATAATAACGTAAACGTATTATAAGAGAGGTACAGGACCTGCTAGCAGTAAATGCTGACAACACTGGTGTAAAATGATAAACAGAGGCTTTACCGTACTGGTTGTGACGAAGGCAACGCCGTAGCCAAGTGTCCGAACGGTTAACAAAACAGTACAGTATCTCATCACAGGATTCAATCAGATCCGTAGGCTTTGAATTATTGAACCCGAGGCTGTGGGACAACTCTTAGCTCAATACTGTATGAACCCTACAATACCCAAACAAACCATCGGAACATGGATAGGCCCTACGTATTCCATAATTTCAGTACTTTGCGCAGTGGCAGTATCGTAACCAATGAGGGTCTTGCTGAGTACCGTGGATATTACATTGTCACTGCTATGAGCTAAAAACAGTGTGCAAAATTGGTTAAAGTTTTTGCACCACACACATCTGCCATCCTGTGCGTGGTCTCTCCACGCATCTCGGTTGGGCTACCCCCAAAGGGTAGCCAAGTCGATCCCCACCTGCCCGCGGTGACCTTGCAGACACCACTTTCCATTTTTTTCTTTTCCATTTTAATTTTTTTCCATTGTGGTGGCACTGACGGGGACGGCGCTACCTGGGGTCTGTCCCAGGTAGTTATTTTCACGTTTTTTTAAAACTAGGGTTTTCTCTTATTTTTAATCAGATACAAAATACAGGTGTTTTTGTTTTTAATTATTGGTTACTTCCACTGAAATGGCAGCGGGCAAGCAGAGTTGTAGTTGTGGGAAGGTTGTGGGCAAGGCCAAATCGCTGGGCTGCTACTCGTGTGGTACCTATTTTCATGTTAACTGTATAAATGTTGATGATGAGGACCTCAGAGTACTTGCAAAGAAGAAACCTGGATTTAAATGGCATTGCACTGTTTGCGATACCACCCCCCTGGCTGCAAAGGATGCAGCAATTAGTCAGCAGACCTTGGATGACCTGACGGCTGCCCTAGTTGGTGAAGTGAAGACTGCCATTGTAAACGAAGTGAAGGGTGCCCTTGCTGCGGTGGCTGTGGAGATAGAGAGTATTGGTAACAGAATGGATATCCTTGAGACTAAAGTTGCTGCCCCCGACATTCCCTTGTTTGCCAAGATAGTTCAGCAAACATTTGAAGAGACCAAAAAGGAGCCGACCAAACGCACCACTGAGGTGGTAGATGGTGGAAAGAAAAAAAACTGTCTGGGACCATCAGGTCCTGGTAGTGAAGCCAAAAGACCGATCCTCCGAGCCAGTAAGCCCACCAGATACAAAGGCAATCGAGACTGCTTTGGCTTTGGTTCCGGTTAACAAGTTAACTAGAACTGATTCAGGTGTACTGGTGGTACGACTTCCATCCAAGAAAGCCAAAGAAGATGCAGGAAGGGCCATCAATCAGTGTTTGGGGGTGGACAGTGCCTTCAGTGTCTCCGAACCAAAGAAGATGATGCCAAAAATGACTCTGGTAGGCATTGCTAATGACGCTGAGGATAATGAGATCATTCCCAGCATCCTCAACAAGAACCCAAGAATAAAGTCCCTGGTCGACGATGGCTTAGCTATGAATTTGCTATTCACCAAGCAAAAGAGTGATGCACACACAAAGACTGCGGTAGTAAAAATGTCACCTGAAATACGCTCTTCCATTGTGGATGATGGCAATTCTGTGTATGTTGGACTTGTGAGATGTCGTGCATACGATCGCTTCTGGGTAACACAATGTTACCATTGCCAGGGCTTTGGTCATACCAGTGACAGATGTTATCGGAAAAATGAGGATCCAAAATGCAACTTCTGTGCCGGTACTCATAACTCAAAAGACTGCACCAACAAGACTTCCCCCAAATGTATAAATTGTATGAGCTCCACATCAGTTACGGAGCCGCCAAATCATTTCGCCTCAAGTAGAAATTGTCCTCTAATGACAGCTCAGAGAAATAAAGTTATTGAGAACACCAATTTTGTAGGTTCAAAAAACTGAAAAATGCACATGGGAGCTGGTTGAAACTGGGTCTGTTGAATGTTCGTTCCTTGCGTAACAAAATGGATCATATTTGCGAGATCTTGGATGAACGTAACCTTGATGTATTATGTCTCACTGAGACCTGGTTGTTCGAGTCAGATCTGAATATTATCCAGGCGGCATTGCCTAAAACCCATTCCATAATAAATGTTCCTAGGCCTAGGGGAGATCATCCGGGTGGTGGAGTGGCAGTTGTCTACTCCACATCTCTGGTGAATATCTTGCAAATAAGCCATAACCCAGCCCCTCTTTACTATGAACTGTTGGAAGTGGAAATAAAACTCCATCAACAAATTCTAAGAATGGCAGTTGTCTATAGGCCTGGCCATCGTGGCACAGATAGGGGTTTTATGGAAGAGTTTGGGCAGTTTCTCAAGGAATTTTCTGCTAAAACCGGAAGACTTTTGATATGTGGAGATTTTAATTACTGGGTTGACAGCCCTCATCTGAAGCCATTCTCTCCTGAGTTCCTTGAGTTGACTGATCAGAACAATTTTGTAAACCATGTGTCCCACCCAACTCATATCTTAGGACACACCCTTGACTTGGTTTTCTCTCCTGTGGGTTGTGGTGGTGTTCTGGATGTTGATGTTGAGAATGCTGACCCTAATACCTCTGATCATGCTTTGATTACTTTCAGCTTTGATTTCCCTAAGCCACTCACACATGAAAAAGTAATCAGATTTAGAAATTATAAAAATGCAGACCAAAATTTGGCTAGCAGTGAAGTAAAACAGTACTTGGGAAGTATTGATACTTCCAACCTTACTTCAGATGAGCTGGTGGAGGTACATGGAAATGCACTTAAATTAGTGTTCGATCATCACTGTCCAGAAGTAGAGAAGAAAATCATAGTACGAGATGATTCACCCTGGTATAGCACTCGAGTTAAATTTCTTAGAAGAGCGCGTAGAAGAGCTGAACGTGAATGGCGGAAAAATAAAACAGACTCTACATGGTTGCAATATCTGTCAGCCAGAAGAGCTGTGGTCCACACAATCAAAGATGAAAAGAAAGTGTATTATCAGGGAAAAGTTGACTCGTGTGGTAATGACCAGAGGAGGTTGGCTTCAATTGTAAACAGTTTACTTGGAAAAACAAGAGTCAGCTTAAGACCTTCTGTACCCGATGCCGAGTTGGCTGCCAACTTTGTGGCATTTTTTGCTGGCAAGATAACTCGCATAAGACAGGAACTGGATGATGCTTCTGTTGGTGAAGAACTTTCAGTTGTACTCCAACCCCGACACATTCCTAATAATGTCCTCTCATCCTTTCACTCAGTAGAGGTGGACATGATCTCGTCCTACATAAGAAACCTCAATAAAACATTTTGCCCGTTGGATCCCATAAATGTTTCCAAGCTACCAAGAGTCTATGATCACACAGTTGAGTTTATTTCCAAAATAATTAATAAGTGCTTCTCTGAAGGTAGCTTCCCACATTCTGAAAAGCATGCACTACTCCGACCTACTCTAAAGACACCTGCCCGGGATGTAACACAGCAGAAACCTGGACTTGATGTTGAGAACATGTTGAACTATCGTCCTGTCTCCAACCTGTCCTTCATATCAAAGATATTAGAGCGTGCAATACTTGACCAATTACAACCACTACTTCAGCAGAATGAAACTATCCCAATTTTTCAGTCTGCTTACCGACAGCATCATTCAACTGAAACAGCATTGATTAGAGTACATAATGATCTAGTTGAGAACATTTGCAATGGTGTGGCCTCACTATTGGTCTTGCTTGATCTCTCTGCGGCCTTTGACACAGTGGATCACGAGTTGTTATTGAGTGATCTTTATGATTGTGGTGTGCGTGACTCCGCTCTCTTGCTTCTTGGGTCGTACTTGTCAGGTAGATCCCAGAGTGTGATGGTAAATCAAGTGGTCTCGGACTCGACACCCCTGCAGTATGGTGTTCCGCAGGGATCAGTTTTAGGTCCTATCCTATTTATAATTTATATTAGCAGTTTGTCTCTTCTGCTTCGTGCACATAATGTCACCTTTCACTTTTATGCAGATGACACCCAGATTTATGTGAGAATCACAAATATAGTTGATATACGGAGTAAGATGGAATTGTTGATGTCTGATATCAAGAAGTGGATGAGAGCGAGAAAACTTAAACTAAATGATGGTAAAACTGATATTCTCATCATCCGAGGAAATAGAAGAGCTGATGATATAGTGGGTGCCCTCTCCATCAATGTGGGTGGATCTCAGCTGCGACCGGCCAACTCTGTTCGAAATCTGGGTGTATATGTGAACTCCCGATTAGATTTCAAAGAGCATGTAAATCAGATAGTTAAAAGTTGTTACTTGCACATCAGAAATCTCTATTTGGTGAAGCCGTTTTTAACCAGACGTTGCCTCCTGACGTTGGTTCACTCATTGGTCTTCTCTCGTGTTGATTATTGCAATGCCCTGTTGGTGGGTCTTCCAAATTATATTTTGAAGAAAGTTCAGTCTGTTCTTAACAGGGCCGCAAGACTAATTTTTGGTGTTCTACCTAGAACTCCTACTACATCTCTACACATAGAACTGCACTGGCTGCCAGTAAGAGCAAGAATAGAATTTAAGTTGTGTTTGGTGACTTTTAAGGTTCTCAAATTTGGTGAGCCTAGGTACCTTGCGGAGCTTCTCAGGCGCCCACCGGCACACCATGGTGTAGTTGTGCGTCATGACAATGACCCTTTTCGTCTTGATGAACCAAGGGCTTTCCAGCAGTCTTCTTTCTTTGAGAGGTCATTCTCCTACATGGCTCCGAGGTTGTATAACAGGTTGCCGCTGTCCGTGAGACAACTGAGTTCTGTTGAATGCTTCAAGAGACAACTTAAGACTTTTCTCTTTGAGAGAAGCTATGATCTTGAGAGAGGTGTCATGACAGATGGCTATAGAGTTTAGGCTATTTTGCCACTGCTAGTGATTGTTAAATGTGTGTTGTATATAAGCCTTCTTTTGATGCATTGATTTTTGTTCTTTTTTCTTTCTCTTTTCGAGCGCTAGTGAATTCTTCGGAAAAATTGGCGCTTATGAGAAATAAGTAACATGCTTATTATTATTTATTATTATTACTGTATTAGTAACGCTAAATCCTACGTTTTTTATGGATTATCGCTGGTGCATGAATCATACCAAAACAACGCAGAACTCAAGCTACAGACAGATACAGATTGACATAGTCAGGTCCGCTCGTAAGAGAAGCTTTAAAACCTTCCCTCGATTACCCGAGAAAGGACAGGGATGTAGGGGGGGAGGTGAGGGTGGGGTAGGGGGAGATTTGACGTGTTCGATCGTTCGGCCACAGGCTGTGGCTGTGTAGGCTATTCTGTTCACGTAAATAGGGCGTTGCCTTTATCACAGCCAGTAATGTCTCTGTTTAGCATTTCATACTAGCGAGTTTAGCATAGGATAAGCACAAAAGTGCTAAGCTCCATTGGACAAATGTTTTCCGTTTCATATGTCTTCCATAACATTATTCATGCTAAGTATGATTTGTACTCTGCATTGACAGTTATTAACAATATCATATTCTTGTATCAAGTTATGTAAACTCGTTGTTAGCAGTTTCTGCTAGCAGGTCCTGTACCTCTCTTATAATGCATTAACGTTATATTTTTAATTAGGCATGTATACTTAGATTCTGTTCATCGTCGGTAAAGTTCAGAAACACACTGTATATATATATATATATATATATATATATATATATATATATATATATAGATATATTATTATTATTGTTATAATTATTATAATTATTATTATCATTATTATCATCATCCCACATCTTTCTCAGTCTAACCCTCGGTTCAACTCCATTCTCGTTCAAGGATTTGCATTGTTTTACTCAGCTTACTGTAGTTCATCCATTCTCTATCTATCTATCTATCTATATGCTCAGGCCCAATCCCCATTTTGGGGGTAGCCGACTCAAGACAGAGCAAGAACAGGGAAAACACAAAAACAACATAAAACAAAAAATAAACACAGATAAAAAACACAAACTCACACACATCTAGGTCACCCAGGAGAAGACCCACAGACCAGGGTTACCAAGGTCGCTCCAGCACTCCCCCGGCCCCTGACCACCCGGAGAGGTTCCGATCTCGGCAGGCAGACATGCAGCGGAGCCAAAGCCACAAGCCCTCCCACCACACTTCCAGGCACACCCTTCATATTAATCGTCCCCCCGGGCCAGGCGCCTGATGGACTATTATCTAGTCAAACTTGCGCCCGACCCCTTACTCCAAATGACCACGTGTTCACTCAACTATTCACAAGCATTCTCCATTCACTCCTGTCCACCACCACTTCCCCTGCCTGATCTATAGTCATTCCTCTATCATCCAAAGCCTTTTTTACACAGTTTCTCCATCTCATTCATTCTCTAAATACATACAAGTTTAAAGACCATTTTGTCCACAGAGAGTGTGGTTACAGTCTCACATCCTAAATGGCGGCATTCCAGGCGACCCTGTCAAAGGCTGCCTCTGTTGTAAAGTTCTATATTTTGAAATCGGACCGGAGTACCTGATCCCACGTCTTTCTAGGTCTACCCCTATGCGCAGCTCCCCCCATGTTAACAGTACTGCATTTCTTCACCCAGCACTGGTCATCCAATCTCTCCATGTGTTCAAACCAACCAAGTTGGCTTGTGCGCATCACTTCACTGATACTCCTAATGCTCAAATGCCTTCCTAATTCCTCACTCGATAACCTGTCCCTGAGGTAAACTCCACATGCCTAAACCATCCAAGCCTGCTTGTACATATCTCATCACTGATACTCTTATAATACTTATTATTTAATTTTTGTTTTCATAATATTGTTTTATATATCTTCAATGTGTTATTTCCACATAGTGATTTTGACAAGTTCTTTTGTCTCTATATTAAAATTAAAATGTAAAACTTGCAAACTAAACAAACCAAAATTGGGACAAGGACAATATAAAGTCAAATTAAATTATCAAAATCGCTATGTGGAAACAACGTTTACTAAAATGAAAATTATTAAATAAAAGAACACAATCCACCACATAGGGTGTACATTACTACATGAACAAGTTAATCTGTTTCCCAAGCAAACTAATCGCACATATAACAACGCACTATCGTCACGTTAAAGGAAGTAGTCAAGTTTGGGAAGTCCGGGACGTTCTGGCAAATTTTACTAAACTCTGCATGAATAAAGAAACTATATGTTAAATGTCAAAATATTATTTAAAATCAAATTTGCAACATGACAAGACATTAAAATAGTACAAAATACAAATATTGATAAGATATCTATACTATTACAAAATATATATAAAATACAGTACAGCACTCACTAACGATAGTGCTATCGGGTAGGTACCTGTAAGCATAGCATGCCTCAAGTGACCCCTATCAATAACTACCCTACAAATAACCTACATTTATAGCACAAATAAACTAAGGAAATCGCAAAAGTAAGCAATTGATACTATCGACAATGAATACATATAATATAAAGACAAATAATTGCAAAATATGAAGTAACAACAGATTTAAACAAAGAGTACTCTTTTAACAAGAACAATAAATTAAAAAAATCATCAATATTAATATTAATAATAGAAAAAGAAAATGTGATCCACCGGGATTCTAATTTGGTGCTTTTATCACAAAATGAACAATAGGTTAGCTATGCCGCCCCACTAAAACTGATATTCATTAACCCTTTCACGCATTTATGATGTAGAGGTTGCCAGATTAGCAATAAGAAATAAGAGTTCTCTCTCTTATAATTACCTCTCCAAAATTAGTTTTCTGCCCACAGCTAACTCAAAGACAACTGCAGAGGTTGAAGTAACTAAACTAAAGCTTTCTAAATACCCCTGATGGTAACAAAGTCTTTAAAGTATCCCCAATAGGCTCAAAATCGGGTCATATGTCGGAGGGCTAATTAGTTATATTTGTAAGTTAAATGGTGGGAGGCAGAATTCAGTGTTATCTTGCGAGGGTGAAGATTAAACCACTGTACATTAAGCGGTTATTGTGTGAGTGTCTTGGCTTGGTACTGAGAACTGTTCGAATGCGGAGACGCAGTATCGGCAGCCAAGGCTACAGTCTATTTACATTAGTTCAATAATTGATTAATGATTATGGATTATGTATAAATATGGATTATATTGATTACTGATATATTTCACCATTGTAATCATTACTAAGTCACTGTCGACTGCTTTCATGCATCGTTTGGGACTCGGGAAAATCAATACAAGCTTTCGTTAGGCCTGCATGGAAGCATGAGTCACCTGACTGACTGGCTGTGTTCTTGTTCTTGTTGGTTATACGGACCATCCACTAAGACAACAAACTTTCTCAAGTGCGATTTTAAGTGATTTTAAGCCATGAAATAATGCTATGGAGCTATGTAGGCCAGCCGGGCAGTATGTGGCAAACTCGATATGGACTCCATTAGCTCCATCCAGGCGAGGAGGGTTAATGGTCCAGATTCATGGTCTAATTATAATGAATAGACTATAAAACTATACATAATTTGTTACCATTTCATGTAGCTAGCCTATAGAGTAAAGTCAAATTCTGACACACATTATTATACGTTTACTGTTTTGGTTTGTTTGCTTTGCAACAAAAATATGTATAAAAAATGGTTCTGTACTCCTAGAGGCCACAACTTAATGAGTCTATTCCTAGGTCTGTGTACTTACTTTGACATCAGCTCTGGTCTTGTCGGTAACCTCCATGAGAAACTCGCACTTGCCGCTGTTGGAGCCCCTCAGGAGGAAGTTGAGGATCCCCAAATCCACCGTGGCTCCCAGGTTGTCAATGTTGCTGATGAACACATACTCCTTACCCTGGTAGAATGAACAGTATTACTTACATACATACATACAGTACCTGTACATACATACAATGGCTTAATGTCATTTCCAATTGCCATATCAATCCGTCTTAATTGTTCATGTCATCCTAGGCATTTTTCAATGGGTTCCCCTGGCAGAGTGAGTCTTTAATATAATAATTCTGTACCTCTATCAACCTAACACTGCTATGCCACAAGTGCTTCATAAAGTATTACTCATGCTTTGATGAACATAGACTCCTTCCTTTGGTGGAGATGTTAGTACAGTAGGGTCTCATATAGCGAGAGAAATGGTTTGATGTCCGGCCTCGCATTATGTGAATTCGCGTTATCTAAACAATTTAACCTACCGAAAAATAGCTAATTGGTCGATCAGTCCTAGATACCCCTTATTTTTCGTTTTTCATCATTTAAATGACACTCACTCACACACAATCAAGTATAAGAACATATAGGAATAATAAAATAGGCACAGAAATGAGGAATTAAGCATGAAATAAGCAAGTTATTGTACAAAAAGGAAAATGTGCATAAACATTTACCGTCTTGGTGGTGTAATGGTTAAGGTGTCGAAAAATCTGTGTGTGATAACCCAGGTTTGAATCCCGGTGGATCACATAATATAGGCTTACATTAATTTCATTGGAGTTGTTTGGTGGTGTGGTGAAATTAATAAAAACTAGATTACCTTAATTCTACAGGGGTTATGTACAGGGGGCGAGGGGTAGGGGTATCAGAGGCTTCTTGGGGGTCACTCCTGAGTGTCAACAGTAGATGGCAAATCTAAAGTGAGCCTTTAAAGCAGCGTTCCCCAACCTGGGGAGCAAGCCCCCCTTACCTTTGGATACCTTTGGATGTGTTCGCCGCTCCTCTAGCGGCACCAAGGAGCGCGACGCCCCTCGTTATGGGTGGTGATTTGGTGCAGTAGACTGTTTGAAGCGACAGCTCGCTCCCTTGCGAGGATGGGCTCGTCTGGCACTTTTTGCAGTTCGACATCTAGGGCTCTCTTGAAGTTGTCTAACGAGATGTCCCTCATGTCTCTTACTCGCCGTGGGAGTTTGTTGAAGAGACGTGGGCCTCTGTGTGATAACCAGCCCTCTCGCAGAGAGCCCATAGCACCCCTGTTATTCATCCGGGGGATTTCGCATTCCCAGCCTCTCCTATCACTGAATTTCATGACTATCGGAGTATGTAGGTTTGGTACTAAACCCTCTGCGATTTTCCATGTGTATATTATTAGGTAACGTTCTCTTCTACGTTCCAGTGAGTACAGATTCAGTGCTCTTAAACGCTCCCAATAGTGTAGATTTTGTATCGAACTTATATGCGAAGTGAACCTGGGGGGGCGTTTGACAATGCTAGGGGGGGCGTGGGGTAAGTTGCAGACACCATATTTAATGACAGCAAGAAGAAGAAGACCAGCCAGCCATTCTAAGTCCACCCTCCATTGTGTTAAAGAAACACCTGTTTATAAGCTTTTTTGTGCCCAAACCTTATATTTCTCGCATTTATTATGGCCTTTAGTACATTCAATGTTAGGAAATGTGGGCCTGATGGTAATAATGAAGGAATTGAATGCCTAGAACCATCAAAACAGAACATTGCCGACCGTGTCCGACGAAAAGCCGCGGAAATGAACGATGAGTTAGGGTAGGCTATATATTATGACAATTATTTCCAATAAAGTGTGTGATAAGTATCTCCTTATAATACTGTATGTATTTATATGTGTTGATTGAGACCAACTCGTGCTAATGAAGAACTCCTCGGATTTGCCCTGTTCTTGAAGCTCAACTCCTGTTAACCCGTAAACGGCTGCAAAGCTCTTAAGAGGTTTTACTGGGCGACGGCGGCAAAGCTCTTAACAGGGAGGCCTAAAAAAAACATTTAACCCCTTATTGGCGGCGCTCGACTTAAGTCGTGCACCAATTTGTAGCAAGTTAGGAGCATTATTAAGGCTTTTAAAGGGTTAAAATCGAGTGCAAATGGCCGGGAGCGCAGCGGGCCAGACAGCCGACTCCCAGGGCTTACCGCCGCCCATTAACTCATGTTCCCTGTGTTCTCGAGAGGCCGGCAGTGTAGCCAGTAGTGAGCATAGCTGGGAAAAATATACCGCTATACGCTAAACTCCCATGTTCGTGGCACAACTGCAAGAGAACCACGAGTGCTACGTAGCTCGTTCTGGTCTCATTTTGAAGCTTTTAGCGCCTAGTTTTTTGCTGAATACATTTCTTTTCATGCAAATATTTGATTGATCATTCAGGAGGGACTGAATATGCCCAAATGAGCCCAAAACACCCCGCTAGACAAGGGTTAACCCTCCAGCCCCGGCTATGTATTATATATATATTCCTCAAAACCCGGGTGTTTTGGCCGAAAAACGTCTAGGCTAGGCTACCGTATATTTGTTAATCAGACTGCTTCCCGCATTCCCGCGCATCCCCAAGCGTAGCTGTGTTATTTACCTGTAGAATGGCATTAAGTAGAGCTCTCTAAGTCAACTGGTTGAGCTGTGATGATGATTTCATTGGAGATAACTTTATGGCCAAAACAGCCACTTTACACTACTTTTCGATACTTAACAACAACATACAGGCACACACGAACAAGCGACGCTCTCCTTCTTGTGGCCGGAGATGCGGGGCGTCGGTCCAGCCGGCTGTTGTTTACATGCGTCGGACCGACGCCTCGCACACGAAGCTCACAGGCTTTCAACCACTGGGCGTTCAAGAGCCCTTCCGGGTACCTGTTATATGCTTTTTTATGGGCGTTCAAGAGCCCTTCCGTGGTGAGAGGGTTAAACAACCACAGTAGCACTAAACAATTTTTTGTTTTTTGTTTTTTTTCCCTATACCTCATATCACTCCTCCACATCTCCTCCTTCCTCCCTTTCCGCTCCCCCTTCAATTATCACCTATTTTCCCTGTTATTCCCTAATTCGTTGGTATATTTTTGTGCTAACATTAGCAAACTGTGTGGAGGATGTGCTTACGTGCCTAGCGGGTGTGTTACATGACCGAGTGTGTGTATGAGTAGGCTCAGTGTGGCTTGAGGCCTCGTGGAGGGAGGGGTTGCCTCAATTTTCTCCATAATTCATGAATGGGCTGGTCCATCTATATTCGCGATTTTGACCAGAAAAATTATATTTTCACTTGTTTTATTGTTGTTACAGGTTACTAACTTCATAGTGAAGGTAAAATAGGCTCATATGAATAAGTAATAACGATATTTGTCGTAAAATGGCGATTATAGGCCTGAATGGAGCCAATATGCTCGCCCATGGGGAGCTAGTTCAATACCCCCCCCCCTCGCCGTTTCGGGTTAATAGATCATCCTCGTGTTAATAGAACATTTTGGGATGAATATTTTTGCTTGCTCGTGTTATTCGAAAACATTTTATATGAGACCAGACTGTATAGTACAGGTATTAGTATTTTTTACATATTCACTATTGGAGCTCCCAAAATACTTCTTGCTAATTTTCCCATGTAGAATGTAAAGCATTGATAATCCTTTGTGCTAGAAGGAAACTTTTTATTTGGTACTGAAGTATTTAACGTGATACCATAGCAATCTCACTCACCGGATTTCCATACAAGTTGCCGAGATATAGTACAGTACTGTACACGCGAATTAACCTATAAACGGCGAGCAGGGGGTATTGAACTCGATGCCCATGGGCGAGCATATAGGCTCCATTCAGGCCTATAATCGTCATTTTACGATAAATATCGTTATTACTTATTCATATGAGCCTATTTTACCTTCACTATGAAGATAGTAACCTGTAACAACAATAAACCGAGTGAAAATATAATTTTTCTGGTCAAAATTGCGAATATACATGGAGCAGCCCATTCATGAATTATGGAGCAAATTGAGGCAACCCCTCCCTCCACGAGGCCTCAAGCCACACTGAGCCTACTCATTCACACTCTCGGTTGTGTAATACACTCGCTAGGCACGTAAGCACATCCTCCACACATTTTGCTAATGTTAGCACAAAAATATACCAACGAATTAGTGAATAACAGGGAAAATAGGTGATAATTGAAGGGGGAGGGGAAAGGGGGGAAGGAGGGGATGTGGAAGAGTGATATGAGGTATAGGGAAAAAAAAAAAAAATTGTTTAGTGCTACTGGGGACGTTTAAATGTTTTTTTTAGGCCTCCTTCTTAAGAGCTTTGCCGCCCTCGCCCAGTAAAACTTCTTAAGAGCTATCTCGCCGTTGCCGGGTTAACCATACAGTACTTGGTCCGAGAGGGGTCTATTCGGACACTCTTGTTTCGTTCCAATAGTTTGAAGATTCTAAGACATTTCACTCTATTAATTTAGCGATAATAAGATTCTTCAACCCATTCAGGTGTCAATTTTTTTCTTGGTGAGCGAAGAGAGCCTGTAAATTAGAAGAATTTGGCCTTCGGCAAGGATATTTTTTTAATTTTTTTTTTTAGAAATTTAGCTTACATAGGGACTGGATGGGTATTTTTCATTTTGAAGAAAGTCTGGGAAGACATTTTTGTTAGCCGAGGGGATAAATTAAAATACATTGCTCGGAAATGGCAAAAGGAGGCAAAATATATTTCTCAATAATAATTAAACAAAATAATAACCCACAAGATGTCTGATCAGATATTGTTTACAGTTGATGCTCTTTTTGTACTCAGCAAGCAGATTATGGTAAACCCATTAGTAAGAAAAAATTAATTGATCCAAAGATTAACCCTCTCACGTTTTTGACGCAATTTTGAGCCTATTAGGGATACTTTAAAGCCTTTGTTACCATCAGGGGTATTTAGAAATCTTTAGTTTAGTTACTTCAACCTCTGCAGTTGTCTTTGAGTTAGCTGTGGGCAGAAAACTAATTTTGGAGGTAATTATAAGAGTGAGATAACTCTATTTATTATTGCTAATCTGGCAAGCTCTGCATCATAAAAACATGAAAGTCTATGAAATATTTGCACTAAAGAACTATCCTCTAAATTTTGCTGTTATTTTAAACTCATACCAATCACTCAAAAGACAACACGCAGCTGCATGCACGACCTCCCGAAATCCATCCTTCCGAGTCCATCCTTCCCCACGAGGACAGATTCCACCTGGCCAGGCTGAGATGTGGGCACCATCCAGTTCTTCTGAGCTATCAGAAGAGACTGGATGACTCCGTCGTCGACACCTGCCCAGGATGCAACACAGCACCTCATACTATTAAACACATCATAGAAGACTGCATTCCACACAATCACTTACGCCAACAATATAATCTACACTCCTTGAGAGCCCTACCCGATCGCGGCCATGACCTTCCTTAGGGACTCAGGGCTGTTCGGCCAGGCAGCCTAGGGAACGACAACAACGACAAACAAGATTACAAACATGGAATAGATCCAAATCAAGACCCTTTATTTCCCTCCTGCCAAAATCCCTCTGACAACACATAACACTTAATACTTCACTACCCAACACTTGCCCAGCACAGGTAAACCTTCATCACTTCACTCTGAGATCTCTGGACCCACCCGAGGGAGGTTGTGGACTACTTGGATGCTGCAGGATTCCCATAAAAGGTAATATTGGGACTACTAAAACAACAACACTCCAGCCTTATGAGGGCTTTTGCTCAGTAGGCTGTTGACAAATAGTTTTTATTATCATTATTACAACAACAATAACTATGTTATAACCTAGATTCAGAACTAGGCTAATAGATGCAAATGGGTGTACAGTAATTCCTCGTGCAAAGTTGTGTGTTTTTTTTTTTTTTTTTTTTTTTTTTTTTTTAGAAGTTTAACCAGACCACTGAGCTCACACAAAAAAAACTCCCAGTTAGATTCCTAAAAAAAAATAAGACTTTATATGAAACAAATTTAAGCGGGGCAATTAGTTTTTATAATTTTTATTGCAATTTTGGAACATTTTTGTCTGATTTACAAATTAATAATGAAGCATAACAACTATAAGTGAATTTTGTTCCCTATCCATGAACAGTGTAGTAATGAAGCAACTTAAAATGAGGCGAGTGATGAATGGATATATACTAATTTGTTAGTAGTCTTGGCAAATCCAACGTCAAGGCTATTAACCTAATTGGAACGACGACTTGTCTATTTTGACTGCTATGTCGTTATTCCAACCGCGGTTAAAAAGAAAACGTCTAGAGTCTACTCCTTATCTTGCTCTAGGAGACGTTGTACATTAACCAAAACTACCACCGAAGGTGAAAAAATAAAACATAGAAGAGAAGAAAAAGGGGTTTACCTTAGTTACCGCTCAAGGCCCATCCCGTGTTCCGTCATGCGCAGATCCCTGTCGAACGTGCGCATGAGCGACCCTCTCTTGTCATCATTTTTTCACGCGTGGCCATTGTTGAGTCTGCTTTTGTTGTGCTCCTTCAATTCACCCTGTTTTAGGTTCGTTTCGGCTTATCTGGCCTTCTTTTTGTTAGACAGATGTTACGTGATCTAGGGCACACGTAAATGGGCTCCTCAGTGTGTATAATGGAGACGCGTGTGGAAATAGCTACCGAAGGTACGAGGGCGCCTGACGTTCCTCGTCTATGTTTTTTAACTTTTTCTTTTCATATTCTTTTTTTCCTGTTAGTCTGGGCATAGTTTCGCTTTTAGCTTATTTTAGCCTAGCTTGTTTTCTCATTCAGGATTTGCTATGCCCCTATGAGTTTTCATTTTTTTCATAGCCTAAGTGTACAGTTGGTAAACAATCTGAGATTTAGTTGGTGGCGGTGCTTTTTGTAGAGTTTGTGTCGGCCGCATTATTAGCGTTATTCCCGAGTCCCCCCTTTCGAGCCTTCACTGTGTCTCAAGGGCCTGGGCGCCAGGTGGTTCGTGATATCCAGGGGTACCCCACGGGGGCCCCTCCTTCACACCACAGGGTTTTTCGCCCCTGAAACATTCTCTACTCACGGCTAGGCCACCCTTTTTCTCACCGGTTTCATTTACTGGTTTTTGTTTTCCTTTCCTGTTTTCACCTCCATCCTTTCATCGTCTTTTGCCCGATCCAGGGGTACCCCACGGGGGCCCCTGTTTGTGCCAAACCACCCTCCCTGCCACTTCTCCTCATGGGCTTTGCTCTATCTCTGTGGGTTGGGTGGTTCCTGGGGGATGTGCCTCCTCTCCCCTGGTGTGTCTTCCTTGCCTCTCCCTTGACCGGTTGAGTCAGGATATTATCAAGGAAGACACTGCTCAGCTTGATGGCCATCATCGCTTGGAGTTCATAAGGAGTTGACGCTTTTTTATGGGCCTTTTTTGGTATTCCCTAAACGCTCCTCTCGCTTTTTCGGCTCCGGACCATCTCGGCCGGTCCCGCAAATTTGCGGAATGCTCGATTCGGTCCTCTAGGACGTTTCGGCTCCACGCAAATTTGCGGTGATCGCTGGGGGGTCCCGCGAAGATGCGGGAGGGTTGTGTCGGTACGGTTATGCCTCCTTAGGCCCGCAAATTTGCGGTTATAGTTGGCTTTCACTGTTGACCTTTTTTTATGTCATATTGTTGCCTGATACTATATTGGTGTCTGCACTTTACTCGTGTTATGGACCCTGCATGTAAGGTGTTGAGTGGTGGTTAACACTTTCTCCATCTTTGCAGGTTCTGCTTGTGCTCTTCACCCTCGCCCGCCCTCCTCACCTACCTCGGTGCTCCCGGTTTAGAGTGAGTACGGATACCGATTTGCATGTGTGTTACTGTTTACCCATGCTCATTCCCTGGTTTTTATTGGACATTCTCTACACTTACTCCGTCGACGTGCTGCTTATGGTGTGTGTTCTTCCGTTGCAGGTGGGATGCCTTGCTTTCGCCAGGGCTGTGGCTCCCCGTGCTTGGAGCGCCACCGGTCCTGCTTATGCCATTCGCAATGTGTGTCCTCTACGGCCTACCTCCCTGCTCTGTGTGGCCCGTGTATGGACCTGGTGGAGGTGGTGGACCATCACCCTGGTTCCTCCGACGCGGCGGTGGCCTCTGCTTCCCTTCAATCAGTGTGGGCGGTGGTCTCCCACCACATTAGGACTGTGGGCCACCGTTCCCCGGCCTTTGTTGACAACCGGATCCGCGTCGCCCTGGGCATCCCTGACCCATCTGGAGGCCGTTCACCTGGCCCTCTCCCTGCTCGGGCCCTCCTCCCTGGGTCCCGTGGTCGGTCGTTACATCGTCGGGAGGATCCCCAGCTCCGTCCACGCTCTCGCTCGCCTCATCGCCCGTCCTCTACTGCCCCTCATCGTCCTCCTGCTCGCCTTGACTCCGCCCATCGCCCTCGTCATGGTTCTCGCCCTGAGGCCGGGGTTAGCGTCTCTGCCCCTGTACGCCCTCCCCTGGCCTCTCCGGATAGGGGCTCTACTACCTTCCGCCCGCTTCCCCTGCACAAAAGACGTCCTCTTCATTTGTCCTCTACGCGCGCGGATGTTCATGCTGTAGCTGGCCCTCTGCTCCCTCCTTTTACAACATAGCCACCAGCACAAATCGTTGTCTAGCAAACCTCTGCAGGAAGGAGAACGTGGGATTCGTCGACACCTGGGACAATTTCTACTACGATGACTATTTGTTTTCGGATGATGGAGTTCATCTGAACCAGGTGGGAGCAGCGCGTTTTGGGCGTCTTCTCAACGATGCGGTGAAGGATTTTCGGAGAAGAAATCGACTCAGCACAGGACAACCAGGAAGGAGGACCGAAGACAGCGAGGACGGCAATCTACAAAGGAATTAAATACTAATCCGTCAAGAACCGCGAATTTGGATAAAGCTCCACCAACACGACCCAAATTCAAAACCGTCAGGGATAACGACCGAGGACCGAGGACAGCCATGAATGTAAATGTAGATCCGACCAGAACCAAAAATTCGATGAAAGAACGATCTGCGAGTTCTAAAACCGCAACTTTAAAGGTTTTCTATGCAAACGCTCGTAGCATACGCAATAAATTTTCAGATTTAGAGGAACTAGTGTTTACAGAAAATTATGATGTGATTGGCATAACAGAATCTTGGCTCAATACACAAGATAGAGACTTTTTAGCAGAGTATTCACTTCCCGGTTATGTAATGTTTGAGAACAGCCGAATAAATAAAAATGGAGGTGGCGTTTTATTTTATATCAAAGAAAGTCTTAACCCGACCCTCGTGTCAAAACCTCAAATTGTGAACGTCGACACATCTTTTGTGCTAATAAAGAATAATAAAGGTACAAAAATAATACTTGCGTTAATATACAGACCTCCAGCTCAATCAGTGCAAACTGACCGAGAAATTTACGAACAAATTGCAGATGTAAGTAACTCACAAGATACCGTAATTTTTGGCGACTTTAATTTACCTGTGACCAAGTGGGGCGATACTCTTACTTCACACTCCGGACATGACTTGTATACGAACTTGCAAGAGAGTTCGCTTTATCAATTTGTTCGAATGCCGACCCGTGGTAATAACGTTCTTGACATTGTACTTGCAACAAAAGAAGAATTGATAGAGAATTTGAATGTTGGTGATGAATTCAGTAACAGCGACCATCGTACGATAACTTTCACTTTAAAGTTTACTAGTAACGAACCAATTAGTAGCATCGAAAAAGTCCCTAATTTCAAGAAAGCAAACTTCCATAAACTTAGAGCTATGTTTAAAGAAACTGACTGGAGCTTTTTAATTAACAATAACGACATAAATACATCTTGGAAGTTATTCGAAACCACTTACCTAAAAGCAGTGCAAGACTGCATACCATCGAAAATACGGCGTCCAGGCCATAATAATAAGCCCAAATGGTGGAATAAAGATATTTCAAACTGCCTGCTTGCTAAAAAATGTGCTAATGATAGATTAAAATCCTCACAAAATGACGAAGAACGGGTGAAATTTGTAGAGCTACGACGCAAAGCCAAAAAGTTAATTAAGCAAAGTAAAAGACCTTAGAGTTACATATTGCGAATCAAAGTAAAACAAACCCGAAAGAATTCTATAGTTATATCAGAAAGAAAAAAGTAGTTACTTCAACTGTTGGACCGTTAGTCGATGAAAAAGGAGAATACACCAAAGACGAAGTACAAATGAGTAATGCCCTCAATACCTTCTTTGCATCAGTTTTTACAACAGAAGACCTCAGTGATATCCCTACACCATCGCCGATTCAGATTGATAATTCAGATGTTCTAAGCAATATCACCGTTACAGAGAGAGAAGTATTGAATTGTTTAGATAAACTCAAGGTAAATAAAACGCCAGGACCTGATACAATCTCGCCTAGAGTTCTAAAGGAAGCTAAGAATGAGCTCTCCAAACCACTGACATTACTATTCAATAAATCCTTGCAGTCTGGAACTATGCCTGATCAGTGGAAGCTAGCCAACGTAACACCGATATTCAAAAAAGGCAGCAAATCCCTACCCAGTAACTATCGTCCAATTAGCTTAACCTCAGTTGTATGTAAAATGCTAGAAACGGTCATACGAGACAGACTCGTAAATCACTTGGAGGAAAATAACATACTTAAAGATACTCAACACGGCTTTCGTAAAAAACGTTCCTGTTTAACAAACCTCTTAGACTTCTTCCACGATATCCTCAACCTCTACGATGAGAGTAAAGCTGTAGATATTATATACCTTGATTTTCAAAAGGCCTTTGACAAAGTTCCCCACAAACGTTTACTGCTAAAACTAAAAGCGCATGGAATACAAGACGGTGTGTTGAAATGGATAGAAAATTGGCTCAGCAACAGAAAGCAAAGGGTAGTCATAAACGGTAAGGCATCTAAATGGACCAATGTAAGTAGCGGGGTACCCCAGGGATCGGTACTAGGACCAATTCTCTTTCTAATTTACATCAACGACATAGATGAGGGTCTCACCTGCACAATCTCAAAATTTGCTGACGATACAAAAATTGCAAATAGCGTACTCTCAAAAGAACAAGTTGACGATATGCAACACAATCTAGATAAATTGTCATGTTGGGCCCAAATTTGGCAAATGAGTTTCAATGCGGATAAATGTAAAGTACTACATGTCGGATACCTAAATGAGAAAGCAAACTATTCGATGAATGGCACTCAGCTTAAGAATGTAAACAGAGAAACTGATCTGGGAGTAACAATATCGAGTAACCTAAAACCGAGTCAACAATGTTCAGAAGTTGTTAAGAAGGCAAACAAAATAATTGGCTTTATAGGCAGGTCATTTGAGCATAAATCCAAAGAAGTTATCCTAACCCTTTACAATTCCTTAGTCCGCCCTCTTCTGGAATACTGCGTTCAATCCTGGTGCCCTTATTACCAAAAAGATATAAACAAGCTAGAACGAGTTCAACGTAGAGTTACCAAAATGATACCTAGCCTAAAGAACAAACCATACGAAGAGCGTCTTAGAGAATTAAATCTATTTCCTTTAACCCAGCGCAGATTAAGAGGCGACTTAATTCAAGTGTTCAAAATCATCAAAGGCATCGACAATATGAACTGTAGTAAGTACTTCACTATCGACCAATCTAATTACACGCGGGGAAACGGTTGCAAAATTATTGGTAAACCTTTTAACTCGCACGAATCTAAGAATTTCTTCTTCAATCGAGTTGTCAACTTGTGGAATGGGCTTCCCCGAGACGTTATAGACTGCAGCACCGTTGATTCATTTAAATTCCGCCTAGACAAATATCTCGCATCAAACCCGCGACTGACTGCGTTTGTAAATGAATAACTTTATCCTCCCCTCAGTTACTAACCCATATGTCCCCTACTAACTTCCTAGTCCTGCCACGTTAGTGGCAGGGCAGTAGTTCCCTTTCCAATGTTCCCTTACCCACTCTAAACCACTGTTTGGACACTTGATCCTCAGTGTTTTGGAGGACAAGCAACCTAGAAGGGTCACTAGATCTGTTGTTGCTTGATTTCCTTTGTACTCCTTTGTACTCCTCCTACTCTGTCCAGGGGGGTCCGCCAGGATGTAGTTGCTTCTCCTCCTACTTCTCCTGCTTCGGTGCCTATTCTTCCTTCACGGTCTCATCCCAAGGTGGAGGTCCCTCCCTCCTCCGCCTCGGTGTCGGGCCGCCCTGTTCTCTCAGCCCCGGGGATCCTTGCTCTGTTTCCCCCCGCGGCTCCTTCTGACCTCCTTTCACCCGGCCAGCCTTCCCACTCCCGTCATCATGCTCCTCTTCATTCTTCTATCCCTGATCTTCACTTACCAGCTCACCAGGGGGGTACCCCGCCGCTTGACTCGGTGGAGTATAGCGAGGTTTCGGGGTCCCCTTTCTCGGGAGCTGACGTGTCGCTGGAAGAGGGGGATGGTGATGTTTCCCCCTCGGGCGTTAGTGATCGGGGACGAGACCCTCAGGGGCGCCACGGCCGTCGTCGCTCGCCTTCTTTGGGCCGCGACGCTGCTGTTTCGTGTCGTGGGTCTCGCTCCCGCTCACGCTCGCCCCTGCGGGCCGAACAATCTTCGGGGGGGTCGCCTCTCTCGGATCGATTTTCGGCTATGCAGGGGTGGGTTGTGTCACACTTCGACGCGCGCATGGAGGCGATGCAAGATTCCCTCTTATCGCGCTTCTTGGCGGTGATACAACCTCAGCGCCTCACCCAACCTACCCCTGCTTTGGTCCCCCTCCCTTCTGCGGTGGACCACATTCCTTCTCGCCCTGCTTCTCCACCTGCCCGGTCGTCGGCTAGTACTGCTCCTGCCCTGGCTCAGGTGGTTGCCCCTGCTGTCTCCCATGCGGGGGTTCTCCGTCTGCTAGGGCAGGGTCCGCGCTTGCTCCCCATCCAGAAGGCCAAGGTCCCATCGCGGACTATGCCGCTCCTCTATGGCTCCTTGGCTGTTGGAAGGGGGTGCAGGCCTCCCACCCGGAGCGTGCTACCGACTTCCCGTCAGGTGAGAGAGCCCTACCTTCGGACTGGTCGGTGCAAATTAATGATAAGATGCAGTTCAGGGCGATCAGGGTGGATGGTCAGGTGGCCGACGTGGAGGTGAGGGCTTACCCGACGAGGACTGACCTTCAGTACTTTTCAGTGAAGCCCAAGCCCCCGTCTGCTCCTCGGACTAAGCTCTGGTCAGACTTCATCCGCCAGGACATCCTTCAGGATGTTCAGTCCCTGGCTGTGTTGACGGGACTATCCTCCTATGGGACGGGTTTGTGCGACGACGGTAAGCCTGGCTTAGCCGTCGTGCTCGATAATCCTCTCCCATTGGAGGCCTGGTTTGCTGAGGCCTTAGAATTCGCCAACCGTTCCGTCGACAGATCTGTTTCAGTCCCTCCCCCGGAGTCATCACTGCTTTTGCCTCCTCTTGTATCTGTCGGCGGATTGGATGGCAAGTTCTGGTCCTGGATCAGCGCGCCCAAACTTGAAATTTGTGCTATTGCTAACCCGTTCTTCTCCCACCCAGATAAGTCCTCTGTCGACAGGGATTTTACCTTGCGGCAGAGGGTGGCGAACTTATTATCTTGTCTTTTAGGCTCCCTCCAGACGTCTGTTCACCACCTGAGGCTTATCGAAGCGACTGCACCTGGCGATCTTCGCGAGGGTTTGGACCACGTTCGGCGGATCCACCTTCAGCTCGCGGTGTCTTTGGTTCCCGAGCTGAAGGCGGTTTTGTGCGAGGCAACTCGACAACGCCAGACGGTAAGGTCCTCGTTCTGCCGGAAAGCCCCCTTGGATATTCGTCAGGGTTTGTTGTACAGTAGTCCCTCGTTATCGACGGCTTTTTTATAGACGGATTTGATTATAGACTGATTGCTTTATCATAGACGGATTCGACTATCGACTGACTTTAGACTGATTCGAGTATCGACTGATATATCGACGGATTAATTGTTTATTTATATTACTCTAATATACCAACCAAAAGTGGATTAAATGATGAACAATAAGACATACAATAACAAGAAAATACACCGAAAACGAGAGCAAAAATAATTAGCCTAAAGACTTTAGGTTTTGAGTGAATCCGGATTCACCGACGATCGGAGCGTCACTTTCGACCTCCATTTTTAATGTTATATCGACGGATTAATTGTTTATTTATATTACTCTAATATACCAACCAAAAGTGGATTAAATGATGAAAAATAAGACATACAATAATAAGAAAATACACCGAAAACAAGAGCAAAAATAATTAGCCTAAAGACTAGATTTTGAGTGAATCCGGATTCACCGACGATCGGAGCGTCACTTTAGTCCTCCATTTTTAATGTTGTCAATAACAATAACAATAATACCAGGCAGAAGCTCTAAGTCCACCCGCCTTTTACTTGCTTATTTGTGCCTGAACCTTGTATCTCTTGCGTTTATTATGGCCTCTAATGTATTCAGTGATAGACGGTGTGCCTGTGTAAAGGAAACACTTAAAAGCACATAGCCTAGGATAGAGACCACGGATACTGTACGTGTATGTACGGTAATGCGGTATCGACGGTTTTTGCTATCGACGGCAGTCTTAAGAACGTAACCCCCGTCGATAACGAGGGACTACTGTACTCTGAGCTCTATACATCGGGGCTTTTTGCGCAGGATGCTTGGGAACGTTACGCTTCTCTGTCGGCGGACCCTGCTTACGACACGCAAAGACGCGCTGTGTCGCGACCAGGGTCTTCGAAGTCCCGTCCTTCTGCCGGTCCTCTTCGGGGTGCTGCCGCCAGTGCTGCCGCCAAGAAAGGGCGCAGGAAAGGGAAGTTGCCGGCCAGAGCGTCGGTTCCGCCTCGCCCTTCTGCTCCTGCTCCCTTTCATCCCCGCCGAGAAGGGGCTGGCCAGCCTTCCACTTCCGGCCGCACTTCGACGGGGTCCGACGCGAGACGGACAGGGGATGGGGTGACCCGCCCTTTTCGACGAGGTCGGGGGGGGGGTAGAGGAGGTCAACGTGGCTCTTATGACCGCAGGGACCGTACCGGGGGACCCTCCACGTCAAAAAATGTGTAGGTTCTCCAGGTCGGTCTCCTCCTTGTTCTCCTTCTCGCCTAGCCGAAAGGGTCGCTCACCTCATCTCGGGGGCTCCCACAGGTTGTTTTCGCCCTTGCGCCCCTCGGTGGCCGCGAGGGACGTGGGGGCGGAAGATTGCACGGAGGGGTCTAACCTGGAGATGGAAGTCCAGACCCCCACTCAGCTCTTGTCAACGAAGCCGGCCTGTCTCTTCGGAGGTGGCCGACGTGATTACATCCATGCACGAGCAGGGAATCGTCAAGGAGGTGAAAGCCGGTCAACCGGTTTTCCTCTCCCGTGTCTTTCTGGTACCGAAGAAGGACTGCGACGCGATGCGACCGGTGGTGGATCTGTCGGCCCTCAACGGGCACATCGTGAACACACGGTTTCGGATGCTGACGGTGCACCAGGTACGACTGGCCCTGCGACCTCTGTCGTGGGTAGTGTCGCTGGACCTCAAGGATGCGTATTGGCACGTTCCTATCCATCCTCGTTTCCAGCGATTCTTGGCCGTTCAGACTTCCGATCGTGTGTTCATGTTCGACAGACTTCCCTTCGGACTCAACATCGCGCCGCGGATCTTCTCGAAACTGGTGAAGCAGGCTCTGGATCCTCTCCTCAGGAGCGGCCTCCAGATCCTGTTTTACTTGGACGACTGGTTGATAGTTTCAGACACCCTAGAACAGTGCGTCCACGACACCCTCACAGTAGTTCAACACATCACACAGTTAGGGTTCAAAATCAATATTCCCAAGTCACGCCTGACCCCGTCGCGTGTCGTGACGTGGGTAGGTTTCGAATGGGATCTGACCAACGCTACAGTAACCCAGAGTCAGCCAAACGCGGTGAAACTTCGCAGGAAGGTCTTCGCCGTGTTGCACTCGGTCTCCCTCACGAGGAGGATCTGGGACTCGTTAGTGGGTTCACTGAATTGGGCCGCTCTGACCATTCCCTTAGGGAGGCTCAGGCTGTGCCGCCTAATACTCATGGGCAACAAGGTGTTTCCGTTGGCCCCCTATGGATCGGCTCATGCCGATCCCCCGCGTACCATTCACAGACACTTAGGACACTGGGTTGCTCGGGGCACGCTCTCTGCGGCTGTGCCCTGGACCGCCCCCCCGCCGACGATCTGGGTAGATACAGATGCGTCGAGCGAGGTAGGGTGGGGTTACCAATCCAATCTGGGACATCAACATCACGGCAGATGGGTGGGACACACACACCTACACATCAATGCCCTCGAACTGTTGGTTCCCTTGTTCTTCCTGAGGGACCACGCGCTGGCCCTTCGGGGACAGTCGGTGGCCTTCAGGATGGACAATCAGACAGCTGTCCACTGTATCCAAAAGCAGGGGTCCTCCAGGTCCTTGACTCTGTTGGGGATCTCCGAGAAGTTGTTCTTCCTCGCGAACCAACACAACATCTCCCTGCACGCCTCCTACCTGCCCGGGACTGCCAACCTGTGGGCGGACGCCCTGTCGAGAGGACAGGGCGTTCTTGTAGAATGGGCAATGAAACAGACTGTATTCGACGACCTCGCGGCTTCCTGGGGTGTTCCGGAGGTCGACTTGTTCGCCTCGAAGGAGACGCGCAAGTTGCCTCGGTACCTATCCCTCCGGACTCGTACTCCGGAGGGGGGTCCGGACGCTTTCATGGAAGACTGGGGCAGGTGGCAGTCGATATACATATTTCCGCCACCAGACGCACTGTTGATGTGCAAAGTCCTCGCGAGGCTGCGGCTGTACCGCGGCAGAGTCTGGCTAATAGCGCCTCTGTGGCCGGCCCAGGCTTGGTACTCCCAGTTGAAGCGGTGGTGCCCGAGTCCGGTCCCTCTCCCTCTCTCAAACTTCCACTAGAGCCAGGTTGGAGACCTACGGACCTCGTTGGCCTTCGCATCGTGGATGTTCGTGAGGCACGGTGGCTCCCAGTCCACGGACGGGACCTGACCGACTTCCTGAAGCGTTCATGGACGTCTTCGACTTGGGGGACTTACGAGTCCCACTGGAGGTCTTTTACTAGGTGGATACAGGACACTCGCCAGACAGTTAGCTCTCCTTCCCTCGTACTACACTACTTGTTTCACCTCTTCCGTACGCGTCGCTTTCAAGTCAACACTATACGTAACCACTTGTCTGCCATCCGGGAGGTCTTTGAGTCCGTCACTGGGCTGGTCGTTCCGCCGAAGGAGCTGGATTCCTTCATGAAGGCTGCCTTCAGGGAGCGACCGCCTCCGCGCCAGATCCCTCCTCAGTGGGATCTGGGGCGTGCTCTGGACCTTCTGGCTTCACACACATATACAGTGGAATCTCCAATCTCGATCATAATTGGTTCCCACAAATACCGATCGAGATTCGAAATATCGAGATGCGAAGTTAACTTCTTATGGGAAAAAATACAATCGGTTCCAGCCACTTGCCGACTAACCTACATCAAATCTGTCAATTTTCACATTTGCCCCCCACAATCACATGCAATATATATAATATGTTAAAATAGATAAAATTAATAATGAAAGAGTTTTATTTTTACCTTATATTTATTGATAAAGAGGTTTGTGTGGTTGATTGTTGGTTCCGAGGCGAACGCAGTTAGGTTACTGCGTCTCCGCACCCGGCGCACAGTCACCGTCATCAATTCTTGCAATTGCTTCCCTCACCCTGTCACCACTAGTACCGGCATTTTATGAATGCGATAAAAAAAGGTCCAGGTAGACGACTTCACAATACAAGTTTTCAAGCGAATGGCGGATGTGTGACTGGTACACCAAGTGGCCGCTAGATCTACCGACTTCAATAAATTTTCCATGGTATAAAGTTTAATCAAGTTTTCTTTTGTCTTTACTATTATTATATATTAGATTTTCCTCATACAAATAATAATGTATATTAAAACATGGCAAAGTAATTTTTATTACTACGTAAATGAAAGCGGCAGAGACAGATTAGACTACCGCTTGAGACGATCGATACTAGCGGTACATTAGTATACAGGTGAACAAAACACAATGGCTGTGAGGTTCACACATCGATTTGGTCAAGATTAATCTGTTTATATTAGTATATAAGCATCTAGCATCGATATTTAGCTATTAGCTATCGAGATTAACGTTTTTTCATCGAGATTTGTGATTGGGGAGAGCTTGAAGGTGGCATCGAGATGCGAAATATCGAGATGAGATTGATCGAGATATGTGAGCCTACTGTACACGGGACACTACACCGGTTCAGTTGCTGGAGCGTACACTCTTCCTTGTCGCTCTGGCCACTGGGGATAGGGTGTCTGAACTAGCAGCCATGTCACGGTCCCAGGAATGCATGCGATTCTCCCCGTCCTTGAATGTCGTCACGTTAGCCCCCTCCCCTCATTTTGTTGCCAAGAATGAGAGAGAGACCCACATTTTCAAGCCTTTCACCATCCAGGCTTTAAAGCATGGGCATACTCACCATGTGTTGTGCCCGGTGCACGCCTTGCACTCCTATGTTGAGTCTGTGGCGCCGACTTCGGGTACTGCTGTGTGGGTGTCTCCTCGGACTGGTGGGAGGCTCTCGAAGGTACAGATAGGACGCCACATTTGTCGGGTCATTTGTGCCAGTAACCCTGATTGTAGGGGTTCTGCGCACGATGTGCGGTCCTTTGCTGCCTCCTTACGGTTCATGCAGAGTCGATCGTTGCCTGACGTCGCCTCGGCGGGTTTGTGGTCTTCTGTCCATACCTTCGTCTCCTCCTACCTCTCCATGTCCATTGTTCGACCCCCTCGGCCTGTGATAGCTCTCGGGAGTCGTGTTTCCTAGAGCTCTAGCGAAGATGCCTGGTCTTCCCCCCTTGTCACTCTGTCTTTTACTTTGTTTTATTTGGAAAAGGGGGGTGGGGGGAGTACGGGTTTGCAACACTGGATTGCAAGTTTGGGATTATGTTATATGTATACAGTACATAAGTGTTTTTGCCAAATTGAATATTGTGTTTTATTTTTGTGTTCAATGTTTTTGTTGGTTTTGGAAGAAAAGGGATTTTGGGTACAGTACTTTTTGGTTTAAGACAAGTCTATGGTTTTGCATTACTATGAATGACGGGCACGTGTTAAAACTGCTCTTTTTAGCTACTCCTCAGTTTTTCACTCTTTTATTAAACTCTCTTGTTTAAATTGTGTTTCTTTGTCATTCATAATTTTGTCTTATGCATTGTTTTTTTTTGGTATGTTGGGCTTGGATGTCCTCCTCCTATTTGTTATGCAGCCTTGACGTTGGATTTGCCAAGACTACTAACAAATTGGGAGGTTTGACGTACCTCCCAACCTACCAAATAGGAAAACCTACTATTTGGTAGTAGTCTTGGAAAATCCAACGTACATAATACCCTCCCTCACGCCGGACCCCTGCCCATCCGCGTTCTTCTGCTGACGTGAGATGTGATGACAAGAGAGGGTCGCTCATGCGCACGTTCGACAGGGATCTGCGCATGACGGAACACGGGATGGGCCTTGAGCGGTAACTAAGGTAAACCCCTTCTTCTTCTCTTCTATGTTTTTGTTTTTTCACCTTCGGTGGTAGTTTTGGTTAATGTACAACGTCTCCTAGAGCAAGATAAGGAGTAGACTCTAGACGTTTTCTTTTTAACCGCGGTTGGAATAACGACATAGCAGTCAAAATAGACAAGTCGTCATTGCAATTAGGTTAATAGCCTTGACGTTGGATTTTCCAAGACTACTACCAAATAGTAGGTTTTCCTATTTGGTAGGTTGGGAGGTACGTCAAACCTCCCATTATAGCTAACAACTGTTGTTGTTGCTCACAACTGTTCGGCCAGGCAGCTTAGGGAACAACCCCAAGCTGCCTGGCCAAACAGCCCCGAGTCCCTAAGGAAGGCCATGGCCACGGTCGGGCTTTCCCACAGAGCTCTCAAGGAGTGTAGATTGTGTTGTTGGCGTAAGTGGTTGTGTGAAATGCAGTCTTCTATGATGTGTTTAATGGTATGGGGTGCTGTGTTACATACCGGGCAGGTGTCGACGACGGAGTCATCCAGTCTCTTCTGATAGCTCAGAAGAGCTGGATGGTGTCCGCATCTCAGCCTGGCCAGGTGGACTCTGTCCTCGCGAGGAAGGGAGGATTCAGAAGGATGGATTTCGGGAGGTCGTGCCTGCAGCTGCGTGTTGTCTATGAGTGAGTGGATGGAATGGCGAGAGATATGAGTATGGATGTGCTTCTGGAAGCTGGTTTGGGGTGGGCAGGGAGGGAGAGAAGATAGTATTTGTGTGTGATACCGTGTGCTGGGTGTTGTTTTGATATTTCTTGGTGTCTGTGGATGTGTTGTCATGTAGTGTAGTGGGTGGTGTTGGTTCGTGGAGGCTGCTGCCAGGAATTGAGTGCCTCTCATGTCCAGATAGTCTTTGACTTTGAGGATTTTGGTTTCTTGATGTAGGTGATCTGTAGGTGTAGTAGCTGTGCAGCCTGTGATAATTTTTAGGGCTTTATTTTGAATAGTCTGTAAGGTCTTATGATGTGTTTCAGCAAGGTTAGAAGCCCAGGCCGGGCTTGCGTATTCCATCACTGATCTTATGTATTGTTTGTAAACTGTGGTGGTGGTTTCTTTGTTGTGTCCAAATTGTGTGTGGGCAAGTGACCTGAGGGTGTTAAGTCTGGGTGTCAGTTTCTTTTTCATGTTTGTGGTGTGCTGTTTGAATGTCATTTGAGTATCATATGTTACTCCTAGGATTTTGGGTGAGTGTGTGTGTTTTAGGGATGTGTTGTTTATGGTGAGTTGCGGGGTGTATTTGTGATCTCCTGTCCTTGCCCCCTCCATGGGGACATGAGTCCTTGGAGCGGCTTCGGTCGCGCCGGGCAACTACCGCTCACAACTGTACATTGTTATCTGGTGATGGGCTGGTCTATCACTGGTGATGGGCTGGTCTATCAGAGTGAGAACTGAGCGATCTCTGCCATACCCATAGCTTACTCTGACTGTTCCCTTTACTTTTATATTTTCTAGAGCTCAAGTGACGGCGTCTCTTCCGTGGATTGACCTCCCAGTCTACCTAGATTGGAAGCCAAAGGGTCACATTTTTTCCTTTGCCCCTCAACTTTCTCTTCATAATTGCTGAGGGGCACAGGGCCCTGGGTGGGGCTTTGGTTTCCTGGGCGTTTCCGCACCCTCCTCAGCTCCCCGCCAATGGAGTGGCTTCGGTCACCCAGGCTTTATTGTGGTCGGCAGTGAGGGTTCTGTGGGGGCGCACGGTTATGGCCTTGGCCTTGCTCGGGGCCTTGGGGCTGTTCGGCCAGGCAGCTTGGGGAACAACAACAACAACTGTACATTGTTTTACCTCAACTGTGATTAGTACATTTACAAACAAATTTCATATACAGTAATACTGGCTAAAATAGTAACTGACCTGCTTAATGAACTCTTGCAGAAGGCCCGAGTTCTTGAATGAGAGATAAAAGTCACCGTGGCCAGGTGGGTACCATCTGCAATATGAAACATTCAATTTAAAATTTTTGTATGTGTATACTCAGGCACATACCCCATAGTTGCTGACTCGAGACGGAGCCCGAACAGGGGAAGAAAAGGAAAAAAATAAAATAAAATCACACACATCTACAGTAGGTCGCCCAGGAGAAGACCCAGAGACCCAGGTCCAAGACCTCCTGGAGAGTTTCCGGTCTCAGCAGTCAGACACGCAGCGCCCTTCTGGCCAACAAAGGTTCCTGTTGTCCCACTCTCCTACGTATCTCTTCATTCCTCAATCTGTCTCTCCAAGTCACTCCACACATACAGTAGGGTCTCACATAAAACGAGTTTATGGTCGATAAACGAGGGCGTTTTATGCAATTTCGTTTTATGTGAACACAGCATTTTGGTGGCGCAATATCGTCAAAGTTCACTGTAAGCGAACATTTTCGTACAAAGCGAACGATATTTCGTACGTTTTGTACGATATTTCGGCGCTCTATATGAAAACTCCTCGGATTTGCCCCACTTTGGCGGCGGACTCGTTTTATGTGATCACATTCGTTCTGATCGAAAATTAAATATTAATATTTTAGGTCGGTCGTTTTAATCGAGACTCGTTTTATGCGAACACGTTTTATGCGGGACCCTACTGTACTCCTCAAGCAGCTCATCTCCATCAAATACAGCTTTCTTCTCTCCTTTGCCTTCAGAGCCCACGTCTCAGCCCCATAAATCACTGTTGGTACAACTATCCCTTGATACATTGCACTTTTAGCCTTCATTCTGAGATTTCTCCCCTTCCACATACTTCCCATTGCTCCGAAAACTTTCTTTCCTTCACATACTCTCTGTTTTACCTCTATTTCCATACCTGCGTCCCTGCTTATTACTCCTAGATATTTAAAATACTCCCCTTGTTCTAGTATTTCCCCATGCAGCCACACATCTAGATTCACCCTAAGAGCACCTTTATTACACACAATACCTTTGCTTTTATTTACGTTCACCCTCAGCTTTCTCCTCCGACATATTCTTTTATTTCAAAATTATATTTTATTAAGCGTTATTTCCACATAGCGATTTTGATTAGTTCTTTTGCATTTATCTTGTATCGTCCCAGTTTTTGTTTGTTTATTTTGCAAGTTTTACATTATAATACCACATCAAACTCTTTGACTACTCGCTGCAGTTTCTCCTAAGAATCCATCACTAACGCTGTGTCATCAACAAACAACAACTGGTTCAAACTTCTAATTTCTACCATGCTTTCTATCTATGAAATAAACCGATAATGATGCGTTTTTTACCACCATGCAATCCCTGCTGAAGAGCTGGGCTAGGGTGGGTGCCCTGATGATCAAGGACTTCAGTGAACAGTTGCCACAGATTGCTAGACCACGCTGTTCACCAACAGCACTGGCATCTGCCAATAACACACTGGCTGGCCAGAAACTTGAACCATGAATCTCACAGTTTGCAGGCAAATGCTCTACCAACCGAGCTACGGCCTGTGGCCGTATTATTACAGTACAGGGTATTATTACAGTACATAAAATTACATACTGGTAGTGTACTGTACAGTACACTACAAGTAATCTATAATATAAACTGTTGCATGAGAAAGTCTAACATACTACAGTACTGTATATATAATGATAATTTACAAACTGTATACAAAAACCTGATGTATTCTACCCAATGTGGTACTTACATATGTTAATGACTGACTATATTATTCAAATAACTTTATTTCGTAATTTAAAATTACACATATACAGTACAATAAATGTATCATTATACATAAATATGATACAGCTTTGCTATTATAATCTAAATTATCATAAACAATATTAGTGGCAGCTACATAAAACATATTATTGTGGCACATTGCCACTGGTAGGTTACTCTCATGATTCTGTACCCACGATATTCTTGATCTTAGTACTGTATGTTCACTTCAAATTCGTTCATATTAACAGAATATATGTCTTTCAAGTATTTAGAGATATGGTAACAAGAGTGACCTGAATGCATAATTATATGGTAAACATATTTTAAATATTACATTATTTTTCCTAGCAATAGCCTTTAACCCGGTGAGACCCAGCGTCGCACGTGTTGCGTCGGCAGTCTTTGATCACCAACTCCCAGCGACGCATCACGTGCATCCGACATATAAAAAACACTTATGTGGCTCGTAAGGTAGGAAATGGCGGGAGTATAGGAGGGGGAGGTACCGTAGTGTGTGTGGGAGCCGGGCCAGTAGGTGTGAGCGGGCCGAGACAGCCGGGCGGCTGGTGGTGGTGGGCTTAGTGGGGATAGTTTACACCCCTAGTTCACCGCCACTTTGAACCTTCATTACTCCGGTCGTATGGGAGCTAGAGGCTTGAAATTTATGTGAGATACTCCTTAGGATGTATGCCGTACAATGCCATACTCAGTTTTTACCCTAGTGCTCCCGGGGGGGTGGTCATGCGGGGGAGACGAACTATTGAAACCCCCCCCCCCGCCCCCCAAATGACCGAAATGAGTTTTGTTTTATGCTTGTCTTCATTTCTCACCATTCTCTTCCATTTTGGCTCAACACATTTTGTTGAGGCTCCCCCCCCCAACCCCCCCCCAAAAAAAATGTCAGAGGTGATTTTTTTTTTTTTTTCATTTCTCATCCTTGTCTTCCATTTTAGCAAACAAAAAAAATAAGTGAAAATGGCTTGGGACTGGGGTGAACAAAATATTATAACTAGCCGGGGCTCAACGGGTTAAAAACCTAGCCTGCACAAGTGCTAGATGATGCCTCAGCATAAGTATACCTGCATTGTTCGCTACATAGTAATTGCTTGTTATTTTTGGCAGATTATATATCTTTTTAAGAGCATTCATAAATGTTTTTTCAAATTATTTAAATATTTGACACTTTATCACAGATTTAACATCCCAAGTACCTAAGCCATATTCAGGTACACAGTAAGATTTAAATAAGAATGACAATGTTTGGGAATTTAAATTCTTAAATTTCCTAATCATGGAATTAAATTTAGCATAAAATTAATTTAGTCGAAACCGTATGTCTTCATTATTTGAAAAATTGTTCTCAATATGTCCCAAATATTTATATCTATTCACTACTTCATATTGATTTACAAAAATGTTACATTGCTGGTTACGTTTAGTTGTTTGAAATATAATTATTTTAGATTTATTATTATTTATAGATAAATCAAATTCTCTAATATTGTTTTCAAATATTTCACATAATATATATACAGTACACTATATACTGTATATATGCATACACAAATTAAAGACTATGATCCACATGTGAGTAGGTCAGTCTTATTGTTCACCTAATGACGGCATTCCAGGCAGCTCGGTCTTTGGCAACCCTTTTAGTCAGTTCTTTGGCTGCAAGATCAGTTTGTACCACCTGATCCCACGTTATTCTTGGTCTACCTCTCCTTGCGACTCCCTCCACGTTCATAGACTTGATTTTCTCAACCAAATTATTCTCATCCATCCTTTCCACATGTCCATACCATCTAAGCCTACTCCTACGCATCTCCTCACTAATACTCTCAATGGCTAAGCGCTCTCTGAGTTCCACACTGTCTCTCATAGCAGACCCACATATCCATCTCACTATCCTCATTTAATTTTGTTCCATCCTATCTTTTACCTTCCATCTTGACTGGCCAGATTTTGCTAACGTAACACTTCTAAACACAAGAGCTATATAACTTCCCTTTTAGTCGTAGGGAGAGCCCTTTCATGGTCAGTAATAAACTTATCTGTTAATAATACACATATAATAATAAATCAACTATCATGATCACATACCTGTACCTTATTTCATCTTGAGAATGGTGAATACTACTGCTTTCTAAGTAGTCTGATTCTCATGAGAGCACCACAAGAGCCTACAAGCAACTATTTCAGACCTAGTTACTGCTTGAGCATGCGTGCGTATATGTGTATGAGAGTTAAAATCGATCAATACTCTTCTGTGTGTGTGTACTTACACTAGTTGTACTTACACTAGTTGTATTTGCGGGAGTGAGCATGCTCGTTAATTCCCGCCTCCAGATATGTTTGTCATACCGTGCTTTGAAACTATGCACTGATGGTGCAGACACTACTTCGGCTGGCAATTTGTTCCACCCACTAATCGAGTTGGTAGGAAATCTTTTACTTTTCAGATCAGATTTACTATTAAGCACTTTTAGTTTGTAGCTGTGACCTCTTGTTCTCTCACCTCCATCCCTCTCTATGAAGTTTTCTTGGTCGATTTTGTCAATACCTCTAACACATTTGTATATCTGAATTTGCTGTCCTCGTTTCCTTCTCTGTTCCAGTGTAGGTAGAGTCAATCTCTCGAGCCTCTCTTGGTACTCCAAATTTTCCAAACCTGGGATCATCCTCGTAGCTGCTCTCTGTACCCTCTCAATTTTGTGGATATGTTTCTTCATGTGAGGGGACCACACTACAGATGCATATTCCATCCTGGGTCTTATTATTGCCGTTATTATTTGTTTCATGGTGTTTTCATTAAGATAATTGAAAGACATCCTGATATTTGCCAATAGTGCTAGTGATTCTCTCACTATCTTATTTACGTGGCTTTCTGGAGACATGTTATCCTTAAATTCTATCCCCAAGTCTTTTTCTTTTTCTGCTTTGGGAATCACTTCGTTTCCTAGTTTATAATCTTTTCTAGGTCTGTACTTGCTTTTACCCATTTCTAGAGTCTTACACTTCCCTGCATTGTACTCCATATTCCATTTGATGCTCCATTCATGGATCTTTTGCAAATCTGCTTGGAGCTCAAAGCAATCCTCCTGGGTTCTGATCGTTTTAAGCAGCTTTGCATCGTCCGCAAACATGCTCATGTAGCTTGTTAGTCCCTCAGGTAAGTCATTTACAAATATTAGAAACATGATTGGGGCTAGGACAGATCCTTGTGGTACTCCACTCGTAATTTGAGTCCAGTTTGACGATTTCCCCCTTACTGTTGTGCTCATCTGTCTTCCGCTAAGGTAGCTCTCCATCCATTTCAGCAGTTTGTCTCCTACTTTTCCCTCATTTTTTAATTTCCACAGTAATCTCTTGTGTGGAACTTTGTCAAATGCCTTTTTAAAGTCTAGGTAGGCACAGTCTACCCATCCTTCCCTCTTGTCCACTGTGTCTATTACTCTAGAGTAAAAACTCAACAAGTTGCTTACACATGATCTGCCTCCTCTGAATCCAAATTGTCGGTCAGTAATTAATCTTTTGGATTCCAGGTAGTTCACCCATTTGTCCCTTATTAATCCTTCCAGAATCTTCATGAGGATGCTCAATAGTGATACAGGTCTATAGTTCAGTGGTTTATCTCTGCTTCCTCCCTTAAATATAGGAATAATGTTTGCTCTTTTCCATTCTGTAGGTACTATCCCTGTGTCCAATGATTTGGTCATTATATCATATAACGGTATACTCAGTTCCTTGGCATTTTCTTTAATAATCCAGCCTGATACTCCGTCCGGTCCGGCGGCTTTGTTTGGATCCACCTTACTCATTTTGTCTATTTTGCCAGCCGTCCGGCTGGCTCAGTTGACAGCGTGCCTGATTCCCATCTTGAGGTCTCGCGTTCAATCCCCGCTCAGATTGAAAAGTTTTTCTGGGATATAGCCGGCGGTTACCATCTCCCCATGAGCAAGGGGGATGGGTAATGGTATCTGGTAGACTAAAGAAAGCCAAGCGCTTGTGAATCCTCGAAGGAGGAGATACGGGCGCTATATAAGTAACCAGACGATTATTATTATTATTATTATTATGAGCTCTGGTCTGTTAAATGTGACTTCCGGCATTTCCTCTGTACCTATCTCATTGGTTTCTGGTGCAATGAATTCTCCTTCTTTTGTAAATACTGATGCAAAATTTCTATTTAGTTCTTCCGCAATTTCTGTATCCTCTTCTATGATTCTGTTTCCACTTTTAATCTTTACGATCGTGGCTTTTATCTTCCTTTTGCCGTTTACAAACTTGAAAAACATTTTTGGATTCTCTTCATAGTTCTCCACTATCCCTTTCTCATGGTTTGCCTCTGACCTCCTCATTTCTGTGTATTTGTTTCTCTCCTCTTTATACTTTTGCCTGTTATCTTCCGAATCCCAGTTTCTCATCTTTTTCCAGGCTTTGTTTTTTGCTTCCTGTGCTTGCCTACATTCGCGGTTAAACCATACTTTGCGATTACTTTTTTTCCTTTTATTAATGTACTTAGGGACAAAAGTTTTTATACCAGTATCATAGATCTCCATGAATGCCTTGAGTTTTTTGTCTACCTCACTTTCAGATAACACCTGATCCCAATTTTGTGACTTGAAAAAATCCTGTAGTCCTTCGAAATCGGTTCTGGAATACATCCAGTGATTTTCCTTGTGCTTTTCCCTTCCCTTGGGTAGATTATACTTCAATAGTAAGTCTATGTCTAGAACTGCATGGTCGCTTTTTCCTAGTGGGCATAGGTACTGAATACTTTGAACCTCCTCCTCCCTTCTTGTGAATAGAAGGTCCAATCTAGCTGGTTGATCACTTCCCCTTACTCTTGTTGACTCTTTTACATGTTGGTATATAGAATTTTCCATGGCCATCCTTAAAAATTCATAGCCCCAACTTTCCTCCCCTGTTCCGGCTTCAAGATCTTCCCAATTCACTTCCTTGCAGTTAAAGTCCCCACACATGACTATTTCATCCTTTGAAGCCAAGATATTTCCTAGCACACTAATTGTTTCCTTACGCATTAGGCTATGCTCCTCCTTACCCCATGTCTTCGTCTTGGGAGGTACATACGCTACTATCACCACTATTTTTTTGTTTCCACCAATCTCTATTGCTAAAACTTCTGCTGTTGAAGTTTCTAGTTTTATCTCAGACACAATCAAATCTTTCCTAGTAAGGATGCACACTCCACCTCCATGTCGAAATTTTCTGTCCCTCCTCCAAATCCTGTATTCAGACCATCCTAGCAAATTTATATCAAGGTCCTCTCTTAGTTTTGTCTCAGTGAGACATACTATTTCTGGTTTCTTAGTATTGAGTAAGTCTGTTAGTTCTAGTTTCTTAGAGATTAGCCCATCGACATTGCTATATAGAATCCTTATACTTTCTAGTCCCCCATTACCTGCTCCAAGCGCCTTATCTGCGGCGGTCTGTTCCCTACCCTCTTTTTCTTTTAGTTTCTTTTTACCGAAAGTTTCATAATCTTCCCCTTTCTTACTCCGTAAAAAAACTTATTCTTTTCTTGTTCTGTCCTCTTGCTATTTTCCTCCTTGGCGGTTTTCCTTAGTTCAGCCTCCTTCTTTCTCTCTTCTTCTGGTAAGTCTCGCCTGATGTAGATTTTGTCCTTACCCTCTAACCCTTTTAGCCTAGCTGCTACTGCCATGATTTCATCACATGTCCTTCTTGACTTAAATTCGATTTTTACCAGTCTATTGTATTCCTTTGTATATTTTCCCAGCCTAAACATGTCATATTTCCTCATTCCAGGTGGCCTCCTCATCTTTAATAGATTCCAGAATCTTGTTGATGCGACCTTCATCCTGCTCTTTTCGTTTTGTCCAGTCTAGTTCCTCCTTTTCTTCCACCCCTGATATTATGAGGCAGTTAGCCCTACGACTTTCTTCCTGGATGGCCTGAGAGTTTTTGTGGATGCCTTGCTTAACCATACTTTTTACCTGGTCCTTTATCCTAACATCTTGCTATTTCTGTTCATCCAATATCTTCCTGAATTCGTCACTGTGTGCCTTCCTTACACTGTCTAAATCTTTTACCACTTGGTCTCTAGTCATGCCCCAAGCATTTTTACCTTCAGAGATACTGGTGTCTAGCCTAGTCATTATCACTGCCTTTTCTCTCTCCACTAACTCCAACCTGTTCTTCAACTCACCATTCTCTGTAACAATTTCCTTCTTAACTATCTCCAAGCCGGTCACTCGGTCCTCCAAGTTCTTGATTTTGTTCAACAGCATGTAGCAAAATTTTCCAGTGTCCTCAGTCGTCCATGTTGTCATGAAACCGGGAAAATCCGGCTCTCCCTCCGATTCGTCACTCCCGCCTTTATCACCCCTCCCCCCCTCAGCCCCCTCGTCACCTTCATTCACCATCTTCCCCACCTATTTCCTCTTGAAGTTGGAACCAAATAACTTGCCTCTTGTGCTGGGTAATACACTTACATAGGACATATACTTTTACCCACCATACCGAGCCGAGAACTTCCCGCGCCGAAAACAACAATATTGTGCGGTCTCTTCCGATTGTTCCCTCACACCCTCTAGTATTTGTCACTAATTTCCCACTTGTCAGCCGTAGTTTACTTGTTTTTTATCATCATCCTAATCCCTGGAGTCCCCTTTACATATGAAATAAGAGATAGATTATAGCTCACTCCCGCCTGCAACCATGTAAGTAGAAATCAGCTGGAGCCTGTGGACCGCTTCCTCTCGAGTCAGCTGGTGTATGATATGTGTACATGTGGGTGTGCGAGTGTCGATGATGTGCTCAGGGGTAAGGCAAGACCAAGGTGAGACATACTCATTCACTGTCACTCAGTCACACACAATGACAAAAAAGAGTGTGGCGCACTGATACGTGTCGTGTGATAGGGAGCGGTGGGGGAGATGGTTGCAGGTGTTTGTGGGTGGAGGAGATGGTGAGGGGATGTAGGAAGAGACTTGGGGGGTGTAGGAGAGGCTGGTGATGGACTTTTTATTTTTATTTTTATTTTGTTTTCTATGTGAGTGAGAGAGACAAAAGGCAGAACTACCTGTAGCGAGTGCCTCCCCCATAGTTGAAAGAGTGACAGGGCCAAAATCAAGGGAAGTTCGAGTAAAAATGCCTGGACACACGGAGTTTGAAGCAATTTAAGTCATAGGAGGAGGGAAAGACAGATTCCGGGAGAGAGTTCCAGAGCTCAGCTGTTGCATAGAAGAAAGACTGAGAGTAACGTTTCACTCTTGGGTTGGAGAGTTGCACAGAGTAGGGGTGGGATTGTGTTGCAAGATGGGTACCACGTACCCTGTAAAGTCAGTGAAAGTAGGCTAGCCTAAACAGACCTCGGATGCGGAAATACCCTGAGCCGAACAGGCCAAGTGGGATATCTCTATTGGTCTAACTGGTAAGGTGTCTGCCTCACACACAAGGGTCGAGTGTTCGTGCCCCCACCAGGGTATGATATTTTCGTGAGGCTATTTCCGCATTTAACGAAGTTTAGGTGTGTTGGTAAAATTGTTCAGATGGTTGAGAGTAAGATCGGAGCTCCATAAATCCTCTTTCGGGTGTGGTGTAAAAACCGATCCCCATAGGACAAGGAAGGGGAGAGGAGAGACCAGGGAGTGTATGTGAGATGCGCTTGGGTTGGGTTGTGGAAGTTGCCAGCCGCCCAAGCGAGTTGCCAACTGGGCAGTTTGTAGGTGCGTGTATGCATCGCTCAGTGAAGTTGACTCACCATTCCCGTTCATCTCTCTGACGGACTCTCGGTCGATTCGGCTCAAGCTTGTTCCTCTCTGTTCGTTCCTCTCTGTTCGGAGCTTTCGCTTCCCGGAAGGTGAAGTAGTGTAAAGTCAGTGAAAGTAGGCTAGCCTAAACAGACCTCGGATGCGGAAATACCCTGAGTCGAACAGGCCAAGTGGGATATCTCTATTGGTCTAACTGGTAAGGTGTCTGCCTCACACCCAAGGGTCGAGAGTTCGTGCCCCCACCAGGGTATGATATTTTCGTGAGGCTATTTCCACATTTAACGAAGTTTAGGTGTGTTGGTAAAATTGTTCAGATGGTTGAGAGTAAGATCGGAGCTCCATAAATCCTCTTTCGGGTATGGTGTAAAAACCGATCCCCACATATACCACGTACCCTACGTAGAGGATCACTAGGCCCGCATATAATTTGATTGTACAGTATGACTCAAAACAAGCTGATGCAACATAGCGTTTCCCGAGATTGTGGCACACAACCCTTGTGACGCAATATTGCGTCACCCGAAGTTTAAGGGTTAAGACTGAAATGCATCCGAAAAAGAATACAGGAAAATGTACATGGAGTTGCGTTGCTTTAGCCATTTTATTACTTCCAAACACATAATATAAACTTTGAAGTATAAATTTAGCTGTATAATTAGTAATGATGACTATGACTAAAAAGAAAGGAATAGGTCTCTCGTTTGACACCCTGATTAATCCTTCCAATCAGATCACTCCAATTTGAGAATATTTTAGCTACTTCCAGATGATTATATCCATATTGGGAAGTATCTCTCACAGGCAGAGGGTTCACTGTTATAGTTTTTAACCCTTTGATACTTATGAATCCTCCAAAAGTTGCATATACTGTACTGTAATCACTTTATAATTGCAAAAACAAAGAAATAATCATAATAATAATAAATATATACTGTTCTTACATTTCTAAAAAACACTAGTTCTTCCAGAGGAATGCAATAGCAAAGTAATCCTGTTACAACAATATAATTGTAAGACCAGTTACATTATTTCTATACAAACAGGAGATCATAGCGGGAGCAGCATTTTAACTCTGTAATCCTCTGTCACAGTACTGTTTACAAGAGTGTAGCTTTTCAGGAAAAGTGTCTTCCTATATAGATATTTATTAGTAGTTTTTCAGGAAAAGTGTCTTCCCTTAAATATATTTATTATTACACTTATCTGCCAAATAATGAGTTTCCCTATGAAACTCATGGCTATGGTTAAACTACTTTTATAATAATAATTCTGCCAAATATCAAATGAATACTCACGCCTCAAGGTCGGTGTCCGGGCCAGCCGTCTTGGCAATAGGCATGAGAGACTCCTTGTTGATGCGAGGGTACTGGGACTGGTTGAACGTGTGTGTCTTCACCTGTGGATGGGCTGTACTTTAGCTAGATACATAACACTGGGGCATCCGACACTGGCATATAGGAGAAAGAGAGGGGATATGATAGAGACTTTTAAGATAGTGTCAGGAAAGTATGATGAGGATGTGTGTGAAGGTATCTTCTTGATGCGGGAGGGAACAAGAACGAGAGGACACTCAAAGAAAATTTACAAAGAAAGAAATAGGCTTGAGAAGGCAAAGAACTCATTTTGTGATAGAGTGGTAAATGAGTGGAACGCACTGCCCCAGTATGTAGTCGATTCCGAATCAATAAGGGAGTTTGAAAGTAATCTTGATAAAGCATGGGGAAGACAAGATCTGAAGTTTGATTATAAAGCAAAAATACAGAATAGTAAAAATGTTGCGTCTGCTACCGCCGCCGCCAACACCGTGAACGACCGCAGCAGTGCAAGTACTGGTACTGAGCTGGATACACAGGCCTAGTTTGCCTTTTTCCAGAGGATCTACTGTAAGAAACTGTAAGAATAAATACATACATACACTTAAAAGACTGCATGACCCATAAAGAGTCCGGTAGTTCAATCTCATGACCAAATTGCAGCATTCCATGACACCCTGTTCTGGGATGCCTCACTTGTCAAGTTTTCTATTTTGAGATCAGATCATAGAATCTGAACGCATTTCTTTTTAGGTCAACTCCTTCTGGAAATTTTATGCAATTTTTAATCATCTATCCTCTCCACATGCCCAAATCGACCAAATCTGCTCATACACATCTCTTCACTGATAATCTTAGTACCTGTACCCAACTGCCTCCTTAGCTCCACATTAGTTATCATATCTTTCAGATTAACACCACATATCAATCTCACCATTCTCATTTCAATACGTTCTATTCTGTTAATTTTCATCCACTTTAACTGGCCACATTTCTGAAGTATAAAACATTGCTTTAAATGTGCGTGGATGTGGATTGAATGAGAAGCAAGAGGATATTGGAAGATTATTTGAAAGAAGAAAGTATGACATGCTTGCGCTGAGTTAAACAAAATGAAAGAAGAGGGTGAAGTAGATTTTTGAAGTGATTCTTCTGATCACTGTCTGATACAGGCCACCTGTCTATCACCTACCACACCTTCCCACTCTGAACCTGTTTTGGTGACTAAATGGCATTACGATAGGGCAGACTGGGAGGGTTTTCAAGGTTTCTTTATTGATATTCCCTGGACCTCTTTCTTTTCTAATGATGCACACTCCACCTTGAGCCACATACAAGATTTTGTAAAAATTGGAATGGAAACTTTTATTCCTCATCAAAAGTACAGTAAAAGATCTAATTCACCTAAATGGTTTGACCATAATTGTGCTAGAGTAACTGAACAAAAAGCAATAGCCTACAATGCATACACAAGATCAAAAACACATGAAGCCTTTAATTACTTTAGAAACATCAGAAATCATGCCAAAACTGTATTAAACCTAACTAAATCAAACTTTCTCCACAAGCAGGCAAATAAACTTCTAAATAATCCAAATGATAACAAAATATTTGGTCTACTCTTAACTCATTTAAATCCAACTTCACTACTGCTTCATCCATTCCACCATTAAAATCTCCGACTGGCAATCTTGTAAGTGACCCACGAGGTAAAGCTAACCTTCTTGCGGATATTTTCTCCACCAACTCAACCTTAGATGAAATAAATCAAGATGTCCCTGTACTTAATTTTAATTCGCCTGAAATTCCCTCACTTAAGATCCACACCAGACATGTCAAAACTATTTTGCAGAATCTCTCGGTAGATAAGGCTCCTGGTCCAGATGAAATTCCTCCAATAGTACTTAAGAATTGCTCCTTGGTGCTCGCTCCTGTATTGGCAAAATTTTTCTGTCTGTGTACTCATACCTCATGCTTCCCAGTACCCTGGAAAGAAGCAAACATCCATCCAGTTCCTAAAAAAGGTGCCTCTTCAGATCCATCAAACTACAGACCAATAGCTATAACTTCCACTCTTGGTAAAGTCTTTGAAATTATATTAAATAATCACATAATTAAGCATCTTGAGAATAATAAATTAATCAGTGATAGGCAATATGGTTTTAGACGATGTCGATCAACTGCAGACATGCTTTGCCTTCTTACGCATCAAATCAACCAAGCTACAGACCAACATGGTGAAACACATACAATAGCACTGGATATATCAAAGGCATTTGATAGAGTCTGGCATCAATCATTATTGTCGAAGATGTCACACTACGGCCTTGCATCATTAGTTCCACTAATTTCTTCTTATCTTCATAACAGAAAAATACGTGTAATGGTAGATGGCCTTTATTCTCAATTTCACTCAATAAATGCTGGTGTTCCCCAGGGATCAGTTTTGGCCCCAATTCTGTTCCTCATTCATATCAATGATCTCATATCTACCACTCATAATCCAATACATTCCTACGCAGATGACTCAACACTCCACAGTTCCTTCACATTTACCAATTCTGTCACCCAACCCGATCTTATAAATTCAAAAATAAACACTGCAATTTCTCTGAACCAGGACCTTTCTAGAATTAATGGATGGGGACAAAAGAATCTAGTTTCCTTTAATGCACAGAAAACCAAGTACATTCAATTTTCTAACCGACAGAATCTCACTGACTCCCATATATTTTTTAATGATGTAAATATTCCCACTTCCCCTAGTATTGACATTCTCGGTGTAACATTAACTACTAACTTGAGCTGGACATATTATGTTAGAAGCATTGCTAAGAATGCCTCTAAAAAACTGGGACTCCTGTACAGAGTTCGAGAATTCTTCACTGACGAGCAGTTGGCCGTGATATATAAAAGTCATGTGCGTTCTCAGATGGATTACTGTTCACCTCTGTGGGGTGGAAGTGGAGTGGTTGCATTGAGGCAGTTGGACAAAATTCAAAATAAAGCTATTAGATTAATCAATAACCCTGCAATCACACAGGACCTTCCTACATTATCCATACGAAGAAACGTTGCATCCCTTGCATTATTCTACAGATATTTTCACAGCAATTGTTCCGAGGAACTTGCTTCAATTGTGCCGCCTCTCCACATCTTTCCCCGTAGAACTAGGGCAGCTGAGAGCGCCCATGAATTTACACTTTCTCCTCCACAATGCAGAACTTCTGCTTATCAGAATTCATTTATCCCCAGAGCTACTACTCTTTGGAATTCACTTCCCTCGAATTGCTTTCCACAAACTTACAATCTACAAATGTTTAAATCCAGTTGTTACAAACATTTTATGAATGGAGGATGCCTTTAGGCACATGGACCTTTTTGTTTTATCTGTTTTATTTGTTTTATTTGTTTTTCCTTCCTCCGTTCATTGTCTCTTTAAAAAAAAAAAAAAAAAAAAATTATCATATCTTTCAGATTAACACCACATATCAATCTCACCATTCTCATTTCAATACGTTCTATTCTGTTAATTTTCATCCACTTTAACTGGCCACATTTCTAAAGTATAAAACATTGCTTTAAATGTGCGTGGATGTGGATTGAATGAGAAGCAAGAGGATATTGGAAGATTATTTGAAAGAAGATAGTATGACATGCTTGCGCTGAGTTAAACAAAATGAAAGAAGAGGGTGAAGTAGATTTTGGAAATGTGAAAGGTAGAAAGTGTGGAGTAGATGAGAGAGTCAGAGCAAAAGAAGGTGTGGCTATTACTGTGAAGGAGGAGCTGAGCAAGTTTATATAAGAGTGGAGAAAGGTGTCATCAATGCTAATATGGCTGTGAATGCATTATGAATCAACAGGCATGCAATCTTACATGCCAATCAATCTAAAAACAGATCGTTATATATCAATTGACCTACTGTAATCAATGATCCAATAACTGGATCATTACCATTGGCTTATAATCTATGTTTACAGAGTTATTATGCCAATCTAATATTGACAATCTACATACAACGGTTTACAACCAGAGATAATGTAGTAGAACACAGCCTCGTCTGTATAGACATTTGATAATATTATAAGTGTAATAGTAAACAAATACTGCACTGTACAGTATATGGGTAAGGGGGATTCGTTAGATAGAGGAAATTATAGGGGCCTGAAAATGCTTGACCAAGTCATGAAGGTCTGTGAGAGAATCTTTGTAGGCATGATCACAGGGAGAGCATTTTTATTAACGATATGTAGTTCGGTATTATGCCAGGCCGTGGTACAATCAATGCTATCTTTATAGTCAGTTTCTTACAGTTTCTTACAGTAGATCCTCTGGAAAAAGGCAAACTATGCCTGTGTATCCAGCTCAGTACCAGTACTTGCACTGCTGCGGTCGTTCACGGTGTTGGCGGCGGCGGTAGCAGACGCAAAATTTTTACTATTCTGTATTTTTGTTTTATAATCAAACTTCAAATCTTGTCTTCCCCATGCTTTATCAAGATTACTTTCAAACTCCCTTATTGATTCGGAATCGACTACATACTGGGGCAGTGCGTTCCACTCATTTACCACTCTATCACAAAATGAGTTCTTCGCCTTCTCAAGCCTATTTCTTTCTTTGTAAATTTTCTTAGAGTGTCCTCTCGTTCTTGTTCCCTCCCGCATCAAGAAGATACCTTCACACACATCCTCATCGTACTTTCCTGACACTATCTTAAAAGTCTCTATCATATCCCCTCTCTTTCTCCTATATGCCAGTGTCGGAAGTCCCAGTGTCCTCAACCTCTGCTCATAGCCCGCGTTCTTCAACGTTGGTACCAGCTTGCTAGCTCTTCTCTGCACTTTCTCCACTGCTTCTATATCCTTTACCATATATGGAGCCCACACCTGGTTTGCATATTCCAGGTGTGGCCTAACCAGCGCTGTATATAGATTCCTGAAGATTTCTTCGTCAAGTGACACAAATGTCCTCCTTATCAGCCCTACAATTCTATTGGCTTTGTTTATCTTTTCCGCTAAATGTTCTGAGAAATTTAACTTATTATCTATCACTACTCCTATATCCTTTTCTGCACTCACTTCCTCCATCGCTTCATACATACTGTATCCTACCTTGTCTATCTTGCTGGTCCCAATCCGCATGTACTTGCATTTTTTTGGATGAAAAGGCATTAACCAATGCTCAGACCATCCCTTCATGCCCTCCACATCTCCTTGAAGCAAACCCATATCTTCCTTACTCCTCACTCTTCTATACAGTTTAGTGTCATCCGCATACAGGTATACCTCACTTCCATTAGTTATAACTTCAGGCAAGTCGTTGATAAATATAACGAACAGCAGTGGTCCCAACACAGATCCCTGAGGTACCCCACTTGTAATTTCCCTCCACCCCGAGCCTATTCCATTCACCAATACCCTCTGTCTCCGATCTTTCAGGAAGGCTTCTATCCATTTCACACATTTCTCCCCTATATTATAGCTTCTAACTTTCTCTATTAACCTTTTATGTGGGACCTTATCGAAGGCCTTCATAAAATCGCAATATACCACGTCTATTACATCACCATCTTCTAGAATTTGCATCCAATCATCTACCACCTTAATTAGCTGTAGTACCGTCGACCTCCCCGGCAAGAATCCGAACTGTCTCCCACTGAAAAGTTGGTTTGACTTCATATGATCCATTATTCCTTCTCTAATTACCGTTTCCATTAGTTTACACACAACACTTGTCAAACTGACTGGTCTATAATTCCCTGGGTCATTTCTCTTTCCCTTCTTAAATATAGCTGTTATGTTCGCCTCTCTCCAGTCCATCGGGATTTGTCCTGTATTAAACGATACCTCAAATAACATTTTCAATGGCTCTACTAACATCTCCCCTCCTTCCTTTATGATTCTTGGGTGTATCCCATCCGGTCCCGGTGACTTACTTCTGTTCATTTTTTCTATAGCCCTTCTTATTCTAGCATGGGAAAAACTCTACTAGTTCTAGTGCCGGTGCCTGTTTGATGGGAATAGTAGGCACTGCATCCTCCGACTCCACTGTTAGTACCCCCCCAAAGTATTTCCCCAGCACCTCTGCTTTCTCCTTATCAGTCTCCGCTCTACTCCCATCATTCAACCCCCCCACCAGCTCTGGGATCCCTACTCTTCTTGTTAATTTTTCCTGAATGTACTTCCAGAATATTTTTGGATTATCCTTCACATTTCTAGCTATCTCTCTCTCCCTCTCCTTCACCCCCCTCCTTGTTTCCCACCTTATTTTATTATTTATTTGTCTACGTTCCAGATCCACTTCCTTAGCCTCTATACTAGACCCCCTGTTCTTTTTTAATAATTTTAATCTTTCCCACAATCGTTTCTTTCTTCTAATCAATATCCAAAGCTTTCTTTTCATTGGCAATTCTGGGTTAGTTCTTTTCCTCAATTTTGTTTTATCCTTATATTCCCTTACTGGTACACTTTTGGATACAGCATTCTCCAGTTTGACTCTAATTTTCCTCCACATTCCTTCAGCGTCTTCACCGTTCAAATATTCCCCCCAGTCAATGTCCAAACACCGTCTCAGCAGCTCATAATCTGCTCTATCATACATGTATATTTTTCTATTGCTTTTATTATCCCTCTCCGATTTAATGTTACAACTAAAGCTTATACAGGCATGGTCACTACGACCTATAGGGCTATCCACATTAACATGTTCCACTATATCCTCTTCATTGCTAAAAATCAAATCAAGTACACTCCCCTGCGTCCCATCTCTATATCTTGTCATCTCTACAATATGTTGCGTTAAAAAACAATCTCTCACTTTCTCTATAAACTTATTTTCCATGCTACCCTGTCCCGCTGGAGTAGTACAATTTGCCCAGTTGATCCTTGGCAAATTGAAATCTCCAATCAAAATTTTATATTTGTTCTCTCTGTCAGGCAGCTGCAGGAAAGATATTTACTTAAAGATAGGGATTTGTACCTTGTGTTTGTAGACCTGGAGAAGGCCTTTGATAGGATGCCCAGAAATGTTGTACAGTGGGCTATGAGAAAACTTGGTGTAGAGGAGTGGTTGGTGCGTGTGACAATGAAGATGTATGAGGACTTACGAACGGCAGTAAGGGTGAAATATGTGCTGAGTGAGGAGTTCACAGTGCGAGTTGGAGTCCACCAGGGCTCTGTGTTAAGCCCACTCCTCTTTGTTATGGTTCTGGAGGCATTATCTGGAGATTTTAGAGTTGGCCTCCCCTGGGAACTGCTATATGCAGATGACCTAGTACTTATCGCATAAAATGTGCGAGATGCCGAGGCCAAGTTCAGAAGATAGAGAAAGGGCATGGCAAGTAAAGGGTTAAGAGTTAATCAAATTAAATAAATTTTTTACACAGTAGATTAGGGCTTAGAAATGTAGAAAAAAGTGGTGCATACCCATGCGCAGTATGCAGAAAAGGGGTGAGCGCGAACTCAATACAGTATAGCATCTGCCGCTACTGGCTACACCACGGGATTCCAACAGCAACACAACACAATCACATGCTGCAATCACAACAACAGACTCTACTCCTTCACGTAAACAACAAGCAAACACTCTCATCAATCACTTCTCTCATGTCAGTCACCTAAAACCCCACAAAGACGACCGACGTGTCATCCGACGAAAAAGACAATTCCCCACAGACCCTGACTATACACCCTTCACCAACAACCAGACAAAGCATATCATCAACAATCTCAAGCTCTCACCCGCCTGTGGCCTAGACAACATAAGCAACATTCAACTCAGACACCTGGGACCACAAGGCATACAAGCACTCACTAACATATCAAACTACAGCTACTCACACAACACAATACCAGACATCTGGAAGCATGGTATCATCATCACATTCCCCAAACCTAACAAAGACCCCACGCTACCCTCCTCACACACCGCCCTATCACGCTCCTTTGCACCCCCTCCAAAGTCATAGAGCGCCTTGTACTACAAACTGATGACACCTGACTTACCCCTTTCTCCAACACAACACGGCTTCAGGCCATTGCACTCCACAAACACTCTTCTTACAGACCTTACACAAAGAGCTTTTGACGGCATCAACTCAGCTAGACCACCACACAGATCAGTACTTGCCACACTCGACATTAGTAAAGCCTTCGATGCCATCCCCCACCACAACCTAACAAACAAAATCTACAACACATACATGCACAACAACACAAAAAGATGGCTGGCCAACTTCTTTGCAGGCAGATGTGCACACGTATCTTTTGCCGGTCAGTCATCTAGCATTAGAAATTTCCCAAACGGAGTCCCGCAAGGATCCGTCCTGTCGCCCGCACTCTTCAATCTGTACATGCATGATATAAATACACCAAATTCACCCCAAATAACCATAGCCTCCTACGCAAACGACATAACACTCACAAGCACACACCAAAACCCAGACACAGCAACAAGACTCCTTCAAGACTATCTCGACACATTACATGAATGGAGCACTACAAACAGACTCAATTTAGCCCCAGCTAAATCCACTGCAACCCTCCTCACAAGCTGGACAGGAGAGCACGATTATGTCCCAGGACTCAACATAAACAACACACCCCTAACACACACACACACACACACACACACAAAATCCTAGGAGTAACATACGACACCCAAATGACATTCAAACAGCACACCACAAACACGAAAAAGAAACTGACACCCAGACTTAACGCCCTCAGATCACTTGCCCACACAAAATTTGGACACAACAAAGAAACCACCACCAGTCTACAAACAATACATAAGATCAGTTATGGAATACACAAGCCCGGCCTGGGCTTCCAACCTAGCTAAAACACATCATAAGACCTTACAGACCATTCAAAATAAAGCCCTGAAAATCATCACAGGATGCACAGCTACGACACCCACAGATCACCTACATCAAGAAACCAAAGTCCTCAAAGTCAAAGATCATCTAGACATGAGAGGCACACAATTCCTGGCAGCAGCCTCCACGAATCAACACCACCCACTACACTACATGGCTACACACCCACAGACACCAAGAAATATCAAAACAACACCCAGCACACGCTATCACACACAAATACTGTCTTCTCTCCCTCCCTGCCCACCCCAAACCAACTTCCGGAAGCACATCCATACTCATATCACTCGCCGTTCCATTCACTCACTCATAGACAACACGCAGCTGCAAGCACGACCTCCCGAAATCCATCCTTCTGAATCCTCCCTTCCTCGCGAGGACAGAGTCCACCTGGCCAGGCTGAGATGCGGACACCATCCGGCTCTTCTGAGCTATCAGAAGAGACTGGATGACTCCGTCGTCGACACCTGCCCGGGTTGTAACACAGCACCCCATACCATTAAACACATCATAGAAGACTGCATTTCACACAACCACTTATGCCAACAACACAATTTACACTCTTTGAGAGCTCTGTGGGAAAGCCCAACCGTGGCCATGGCCTTCCTTAGGGACTCGGGGCTGTTCGGCCAGGCAGCTTAGGGAACAACAACAACAACAACACCACGGGAAGAAGAGCTGCACTAGAATAAAGGGACCTCTGCCGAAGTTGAGAAATGTTTATGCATATTACGCAAAAGTAAGCTTGTGATCAATGATCAGCTTGAGAGTGTTAACTTTGGCAATGAGGCACTAGAGATGGTGGACAAGTTTTGCTACTTGGGAGGTACCATCTCCGCCGGTGGTGGGGCGAGGCCGCCACTATCGTCAGAAATAGATGCGGCTGGGGGAAGTTGACAGAACTGTTGCCACTACTCACTGTGAGAAGACTCCCTCTCCCCTTGAAGAGTAAGGTGTACGCTTCATGTGTTAGAAGCGCAATAACAAATGCTTCCGAAACGTGGCCTGTCAAAGTGGATCATATCAACAGAATGGAACGCAACGAGATGAGAATGGGGAGATGGATGTCTGGGGCCAAACTGCAAAATAGAATATCTAGTGAAGAGTTGAGGAGACGGTTAGGCATCAAGAGTGTCAGTGATGAGATCCGTACTAGTAGGCTTGGATGGTTCGGGCATGTGGAGAGGATGGATGAAATAAGTTGGGTGAAAAGATGCAAGTACGTGAACATGGGGGGAGCTGCACCAAGGGGAAGATCCAGAATAAAAAAAAAAACAGACTAGTGAGGCAGCTCTGAATAAGGCTGCCTGGAGCGCCGCCATTAGGACATGAGACCGAAACCGCACTCCTTATGGAGCACTCTGTCTTTAAAATTTATGTACTGTACAGTACTTGAGATGTGCATGCGGAGTTACATGGAACTCTCTCCCAGAATCAGTCTTTCCCTCTTCCTATAACTTAAATTGCTTCAAAGTCTGTGTGTCCAGGCATTTTGGTTCGAACGTCCCTTGATTTTGGCCCTGTCACTCTTTCAACTCTGGGGGAGGCACTCGCTACAGGCAGTTCTGCCTTTTGTCTCCCTCACTCACATAGAACAAAATCATCTCTACCCTTCTTAATACATACTAAGTACCTTTACTGTGTAGGCTACTGGTGTAATCGTAAAAGTAATCATGATTATGATTACTTTTGAGAATAATCGATTACGATTATGATTACATCCCCAAATATAAGAAAGTAATCGATTACGATTGCGATTATTTAGAAAACTGTAATCGATTGTAATCGATTACGATTACCCCATGCCTGGTGAGAGGTGGAAGGATGGAGTTAAGAAGTATATGAGCAAAGGCGGTGCTGCATGGGAGGAGGCGCGTTGATTGGCTGGGGACAGAGGTGCATGGGGGCGTTTCGTTCGTGGCCACCCCTTCGGGGATCACGGCATCCGGCAATAGATAGATAGATCTATGTATGTATGTATGTGTATGTATGTATGTATGTATACGTACATACGTACTGTATGTATATGTTGTTGTTGTTGTTGTTCCCCAAGCTGCCTGGCCGAACAGCCCCAAGTCCCCGAGCAAGGCCATAACCGAGCGCCCCCACAGAACCCTCCCTGCCGACCACAATAAAGCCTGGGTGACCGAAGCCACTCCATGGCGGGGAGCTGAGGAGGGTGCGGAAACGCCCGGGAAACCAAAGCCCCACCCAGGGCCCTGTGCCCCTCAGCAATTATGAAGAGAAAGTTGAGGGGCAAAGGAAAAATGTGACGCTTTGGCTTTCAATCTTGGTAGATTGGGAGGTCAATCCACGGAAGAGACGCCGTCACTTGAGATCTAGAAAATATATAAGTAAAAGGAATAGTCAGAGTAAGCTATGGGTATGGCAGAGATCGCTCAGTTCTCATTCCGATAGACCAGCCCATCACCACATGACTAGAACCCAATTCTCTCAGCATCAGCTAGGAAAGGCCCTAGAAAGCCACCTTTGGCGGGGGGATAGCTCCCCTATTTCAACCCCTTTCGGGGTTGGGCACCCGCTCATCTGTATGTATATAATACAGTATTGCATATACTTTTTCAAGCAAAATGCAATAGCTATATTAAAGTGACACTTCCATGCATTTTATTTAATATCTACCTACTGAAACTAATGTGAAAATATTGCTGTGAACTAGCCATGTATTTAGAATAATTTATTACTCTTAGCCTAACATGTTTCTGATCCTTAGAACTTGAATAATGGTAGATGGATACAAACTAATTTTGCACCTCATGAAACAATATTTTGCCTGGTATATCAAGGTTTTATGAATAACGCTATGTTACAGTTCTGCATACTGTTGATAATATACAGTACAGTAATTTATAAAACTAGTGCTACAGTACATAATAAGCGTAATGCTTATGTCTCGTTTACAGTCGAGTTCTTTTTAGTCTTCCTGATATAGGAAATAAATAATAAATATTTTACCCTTATTAAAAATTACCTGCACTATCATCATAACTATACAGTCCATCCTCCAAATTTGCGAGATTATGGGCGACATGCGACCTCGTAAATTTCAAACTCACAAATTTCAAACAACGTAGTGTATGGGAATAATTACTTATGGGTGGCACCCGCCGAATTTCCTTATTACAGTAGTTAGTACTGTACATTTATATCGGTTGTGGGACACATTTATACATACAGACATACAGTCATTAAATCAGGGGTTGCTGATGGAGAAGTGGAGCGATGTGGAGAGCTGGAGCGGTATGGAAAGTGTGGAGCGGTGGAGGGAGGTGGAGGGGAGGCGGCGAGGGGTGTATCGTTCTCGCTACTGCTCACAATTTCAGCAATTTCTTTCATTTCTTTTTGTTTGTCAGCTTCCTTCCTCATCTTGTCATGGACGAATTAATTGAACAACAACTTGGCTTTGCTATAACTTCTTGATCAAGTTGCTGAATTTTGGAGGTTGTATTTGATGGTAAAAATACAACTTCAACTCCAGGGTCATCAAGATGGCGGGAAACCAAACGCTCTCCAAGATGCGCCTGGTTATTTTCCGCGATATAACCGTTATTTACATGAATCCAAACGTTATTTTAGAAAGTGGGTAACTATTCTGACTTGCCATTTTTGCCGAAAAATTTATATTATAAGTCGTTATTGGCGGAGTGTTTGTTGGCTTAGGCCTATTAATCGGCTTGACGCTTGGGTTCCGACTTCCGAGGCGAGGCAAGGCACCCCTACTGGGCCTCACCGCCTCTCTCTCCCCCACCCCGCTCGTCCTCCTCGGCCAACACAGCCGCAAATGTGGATTAGGGGGTCACATATTTAGAGGAAATGACGGATTTCCCTTATAATTCTACGGGCTGGTTCGCACATGTGGAATCGACCTCGCAAATGTGGAATATTATATTTTTTTTCCAATTTTGACCCCCCCTCGCAAATGTGGAGGATCGCATATTTCAAACTCGCATATTTGGAGGATGGACTGACCTGAAAAAATATTAGTACAATTACGAGGTACCGTAACTAACGTAGAAGTGCGGCTACATTGCCACTAAGGAATAGTCTCAACTCCCTTACACACCTCCTTTGTAGTCCTAACTTTTCCCAGTACTTAAGGCAGTCCTAAGCCTTGGGACACTTTATGAATAACTCTTAGGAATAGTCTCAAAGTTAGGAGATCTTCTCAAGACTTAGGACTGTCCTAAGCTTAGGAATATGTTTCAGACATTTTATGAATATGGCCCAAGGTCTACAGCTTAAACTTACTTTACTCATACAGTAACCCATTACTTAAATGCGCTCATTTACACCAAATCCTTCACCTAAATTCTTACTCATAAATCTGTTGTAAATCTGTTCTGACCTGAAATCCTTGGTACTTGCGGATGACCTTCTGGGTGTCATCGTCCGTGTTGAAGGAGTTCATCAGCACTAGCGGGACACTGGAGCCATAGGTCTTGTTCAGAGCCTGGGGGTGTGGGGCGGGGGCATCAATTACGCTTAGTTCACAGTAACATAGTACAGTACAGTAGTTTATCCTAAGTACCTATGATTAGTAATAATAATGATGGTTTTTGGCAATTGGATCTGGAGTGGCTGGAATATATTAATAATAATTTTAATATGTCCAAACTATAATAAAACCTTGCATCAATCATGAAGGACTGTGATGACCAAGTGCTGGTACTGTATGACCTTCCAAGTTGATTTAAACTTACTTTAGTTCCATGCAGTGTAAAGGCTGGATATAAGGTAAAATAAAGTGTACTATGCAAAAATTACCTGTGGAATAACTAACAGAGTGGTACCTTTGTACTGCGCCTTTAATATCTAATGTACAGTACAGTACATTGTATACAGTATACAGGTACTGTAAAGTGAAAACTATTAATTTACTATAAACAAAAATAAAATGTACTACTGTAACTGAGAACAAGAAGATAGCAATTTAAGTACTTAACCTGTCAAGTAAATGAAGGGGTTCAAATGGACCTATCCCTGTTGCGGCAATCCCGCCAAAAATATAACTTTTGTTGTGGCAATCCCACCAAAAATATAACTTTCGCAAAACGGGAAAAGTATATCAACGTATTGTAAATATATACCCTCATCCACCATGAGCATATTTTTTGTACATAAACTACAGTATGTGGTAATGGCGTGGTTGTGGTTAGAAGTTGCAAGGTTGGTGTGCGTAGGCAATCCAGTTAGAGGATGCAGGAAGGTGGATGATTGTTCATACCATCTCTCATATATCTCCCATACAAAGTAATATTATTGTGCCACATGTGCATAGGTTTGAAGTACACTACAAGGCACCTGTGAAGAATTTAGGACCTAGAAAATAGAGTACAGTAGTGTTTGAATATCGTGCCTCAATCAAGTCCTGCCAGATTCAGTCAACAAAACCTCAATTGAGTCCTGCAGCACTTTAGAGTTTAAATTGTATTAGTCTGAATGGGAACCAGATTAACTTGCTCATGTAGTGATGTACACCTTATGTGGTGGATTGTGTTCTTTTATTTATAAATAATTATTTTACTTAAGCGTTGTTTCCACATAGCGATTTTGATTCGTTGTTTTGTCTTTTAATGTGTTCGTATACGTTTTGGTTTGTTTATTTTACAAGTTTTACATTATAAAGAACATTGCATTTTATGCATTTAACCCCTACTGTATCAGCGACATCTTATTTTGTTGTCAATTTTAAGACCTTTCGTGCCATTTAGTTGTCGATTATTTCCTGGCAAGCGGTAGCGAGCCTGCAATTTTTTCTACCGAAAAATGTACAAATTTATCTTGAAGGGGGGTCTATGGGGTGTTTTTCTAAGCTTGATGGAGGTCTAGGGAGGAAACTAAAAAAATATATGAATAAATGAATTAATAGACCAAACAAACGGCCAGTCTCCCCTTAAATCTGTGTGTCTTTATCTCTCTAACCTCAATCTGCTATACAGTAAGGCCAAGGAAGGTTAGCTCTGACCTGATATGAATGATGGACTTTAGCCCCTGACACCCCATAGAATCATAGGTGTACCCAGACTAGGCTACCATTCAAATTCACCATCACCACCTAACGTGTTCTCGCTCTCGCTCTCTCTCTCTCTCTCTCTTACTTCGAAAACATGCGAGAGAAAGCCGAAGAGTTTAATCAATTTTTTCCTAGTGTAGGACAACAAGCTTATGAAAATTCCCGAGGCAATGTAGACGATGCAAACAACACCAACTTACCTGCAGCACAGAACATCTATTCCAATAACTTATTTAGACCCAAACCTGTTGACACTAATGATGTCACATTGACCATTAAATAGATTAAAAATACTAGTTCAGCAGGAATAGATGGAATAACACCAATATTTTTGAAAGACTCACTGAACGCTATTATACCCTATCTAACTTGTATGATTAACCCTCTCACGTTCTTGACGCAATTTTGAGCCTATTAGGGATACTTTAAAGCCTTTGTTACCATCAGGGGTATTTAGAAACCTTTAGTTTAGTTACTTCAACCTCTGCAGTTGTCTTTGAGTTAGATGTGGGCAGAAAACTAATTTTGGAGAGGTAATTATAAGAGTGAGAGAACTCTATTTAGTATTGCTAATCTGGCAACCTCTTCATCATATGGTCGTGAGAGGGTTAATACGTCCATTGTGACGGGCAAGGTCCCCACATTATGGAAACAATCCATTGTAGTTCCCATCTTCAAAAATGGAGATCTTGATAATATAAGTAATTACAGACCAATATCCCTCCTTCCAATTATTTCTAAAATTTTAGAAAGGGTCGTGGCCAGTTAATGCTATTCCTTGAATCTAAAAATCTCCTTGCACATAGTCAACATGGATTTCGACCTAAACTATCGACCGAGTCTGCCCTTACTGTATTAACTGATGAAATCTATAGGAATATAGATAATAAAAAAATATCATTTTTGACTTTATGTGACTTGTCAATTAATTCAGTATGCCGATGACACTCAACTATTATATAGTGGTACTGTAGATGAGTTGCATGATCTGATCAGGAGAGCAGAGGCAACAATATGTAGAGCCAAGAAATATTTCTGTAAACATGGGTTACTGCTAAATTCAAATAAGACACAATGTATATTTATAGGATCTAGGCAGCTAATTAAGATGATACCTAATGATACTATTATTCGCATCGATAATTCTAACATTATTCCATGTAAACATGTAAAAAATCTTGGTGTTCATATCGATAGTACTATGACTTTCGAAAAACATATCAACGAAATGACTAAGAATGTCAATGGAATACTGTTTTATATCAATAGAAATAAGGATAATTTCAACATGCAAACTAGGAAAATTGTGGTCCAGTCATTAGTTCTCTCTGTCTTGGAGATATACGGAAAAACTAATCACACACTTCTCCATAATGTCCAGAAATTGCAAAATTTTGCATCTAAAGTAATTGTAAGAGCAAAAAAAGTATGATCATGTTACCCCTATTTTTTATCAATTAGAATGGATGACAATATCCCAGAAGCTCACCTTTGAAGTAGCTGTAACTGTTTTTAAGGTACAAAATAATATATATCCTAACTGGTTCTCGCAATTCTCTACCATAAATGATATTTCTAATAGCACCACAAGACAGCAGAATGATCTTTATATTCCTAGAGCTAGAACCGACTATGGGGCACGTTCTCTGCAAGTATTGGGGCCTACGGTATGGAACGCCCTGCCCAACCTAGTCAAAGACTCAAATAGCCTGCCAGTATTCAAGGGCAGACTAAAGAGGCACATTTTAGAAGATGATATAGAGTGAGATATTGATCACGTTCTATATATTTTTAATCTATTTTTAATAAATTTTATATATTTTTAACTTATTTTTGGTAGGAGTTATTTATCTGTACATTCTACCGACACTGTTTATGTATTATGTATTATGTAATTTGTTTAAAATGATTTTATTGTATGAACAGCCATTGTATAATTAATGGAAATAAAATAATCTGAATCTGAATCTGAATATCTCTCTCTCTCTCTCTCTCTCTTTGATTGTTGCATTTTTCATTCATACAATAAAAAATATCATCTCTCTCACCTCAATCTGCTGTACAGTAAGGTCAAGGAGGGTTAACTTGGAGAAGACAGGAATGATAGACTGATACCCGATGGACGTCCCCAGACCACCATTCAGCTTGACCACCACCAGCTATTGTTCTCTATCTCTAAGTTACATTAAATCTTTCTTCTCTCTCTCTCACCTCAATCTGCTGTACAGTGAGGTCGAGGAAGGTTAGTTCAGAGCGGACGGGAATGATGGACTTGGGCCCCTGACACCCCATGGACGTTCCCAGACCACCATTCAGCTTAACCACCACCAGCTTGTCCAACATTTCCTTGATGTGGCCGGAGTCGGGGGCGGAAAGGTCGGAGTACTTCTTGACCTGTGGGGATAACGGGAGACATTAGCAACATCACCAGCATTGCTTGTAGAGGGAACAGCAAACCTTTTATTCTCTGAGTAACATAATTTTTTTTTATTTTTAATATTAGTTTAACCAGACCACTGAGCTCTACAAAAGAACTCTCATAGGGCTGGCTCGAAGGATTCTATCAAGATATATAACTAAACGAGTCAAGATAGATCGGGAAGGGCAGTAGGGGAACAAATCGAGGAAGGTGAAGACACGCAGACATTTCTCGCCATTTCACCAGTTCAGCCGGACCACATGAGCTCCACATCAGAGCTCTTATAGGGCAGGGCCGAAGGATGAGGCAAGAACTGCTACACCGCAACACCAACCAAGAAGTAATCAGGGCGAAGAATGAAAGATCAGGTCGAAGGAAGAAAAAATCACACCGAGAAGCAAAACATGCATTACCGAAGGGAATCAAGTCAGTCCAGCCACATCAGCAACCGAAGAGACAAATCAGGTCAGGAGTCTGCTACCTAGCCAGGCAAGGGAGACATGAGATATAGGCTTCCTGAGGACAGCCAAATGGGACAGAATAAGAATAGAAGGGGAAAAACATAGAATGAGGAATGAAAAACTACTCAAAATTAGTCAAGCTGAGGACAAAAGGTCGAGGGGAGATAGGAAGGGTAAGTACCACAACCAACCCCCATCAAGCTCCAGTCGCCGGCCCCGAAGCCCCCCAACCGCGGAAAGAAGAGTAGTATCAGGGGGGAACATAATTAAGTAACAGAATACTTTAAGAGTATGTAAAGTGATAGAAATAATGCTTAAGAACAACAGAAATATGGAAATCTGCAAAAGGCTTATTGGCCCATCACACCCCTTAATTCTTCTCTACATCCATATTAGTTCCTACCTATAGTGCATTAAGAACTTCCTCCACTACAGCCTGCAGTAAGCCTATATGCCCTACACTTCATCTATCTTATAGTCACCTAGGAACTTGCCCCCATTACAGCTTAAAGCTGTATAAACTCTAATTATCAGGCCGTTGGTCAAGCAAAATCACATCCAGCTGCACAAACTTGCTCTGTCAGATTAAGGCAATTTATTGAAAGGTGACAGACGTGAGTCACTGCTTTAAAGAAAGTTAGTCATGGACTTGTGTGAGACAGGAGATGGTGTGGCTATTAGTAGGCCTTTATTTCCATCAGATGCTTTAGGATGATAAGCTTCACCTATAGTAATACCTGTCATGTCGATGCTACCAGTGCAAAAGACCCTAGAAATGTTGCCAGGATACTTATGTGTGCCAATAGCTAATAAAGTACAGGAGCCAGAAAAAGTGCTATGTAACTCCACAAAAAATACTGGTAAGCTACACTGTAAACAGAACTGTAGACTACTGTGCGGTAAAATAAATATTATGTAAAGAGAATAGTATTATGCATTACACATAGATTTTAGAGGTCTATTGATCTGAAGAAGCTACAGTATATATATAGAATATGCCCAAACTGCATATATGATACCTGCATCACGATGTGGCTTTAAGTACGGTATGCGGTTTTCTTATCCAACAAAATGTGAATGGACCATTCCAAGCCCATGCAGTTTTTACCACAAATCACTCCCTGCTCAAAAGTGGCGGGGCCATGGTGGGTGTCCTGATGTTTCAGGGACTTCGTGGACAGTTGGGATATAGCAAGATATAATTCATTTGAAAATTATGGTAGTTTACAGGTAGGCAATCATTCGGTCCATATTATTGTACCAGTACCTGTATAGTACTACACTATACCCTCAGTATCTATTAACAACCAGTTATATATAGGGGGCACTGAATTTGATTGTACTAGTACAGTCATACAAATACTTACAGCATCCTGGGGCAACTTCTGGATGTTGTCCCACTCAACAGACGGTCCAGACTCATTAATGAATCTGCCAAACAGCTTCTCAAACCCATCAAAGTCCTTCTGCGTTGTGTCCCTCTGCGGTGTTGGGCATGTTTGGAGCAATTTGGTCAGTTCTTGCGTCAGCTGGACCTGCGCATCTTTCTTGGTCAGCTCTTTGAACTCCATCGAAGGTGACCGCTGGTGACCAAACACCTGTAGAAAGATATACATACCGGTATTAATATTTAGGACAATGTTTATTTTCAAACCGCCTTACCATGATTTTATACCAGGATAGGCTCTGCTAAGTGGAAGTCCCAAACATGCCATCAGTATGCCGTAATATTAATCAGAATGACATAGACACAGTTAAGGTAACTGTGGAAAGTGTTATTAGCATATACAGTAATGATAAATTACAGTACTATGATATACCCTCCAATTGCTCTCATTTGTTGCATTTCAGCATAGAACTTTTTTTGGTTTTAGTACAAGAGGAACACCATCTGGTTCATACACCTTAGTATTGATATCAGAGAGGGTAAAACATACATTCTTAGAAGAGATTAGGATATTAGGGATACGTAAGTGAGACTGGGGTGGAGAGGGAGGAATAGCACCGGAATCATCTATGGTTGAGTTTTTTTAGCGAAAGTTTGAGCGAAGAGTTACTAACTCGGTAGAAAGACCAATTGAATTCTTGATCATACCTATCCAGATTTATTTACTAAACCTCTCTGTGAAATCAATTGAGAGGTTGAATGGTGTAGAATATATTATACTACAGTTGTTGTTGTTGTTGTTCCCCAAGCTGCCTGGCCGAACAGCCCCAAGGCCCCGAGCAAGGCCAAGGCCATAACCGAGCGCCCCCACAGAACCCTCCCTGCCTACCACAATAAAGCCTGGGTGACCGAAGCCACTCCATGGCAGGGAGCTGAGGAAGGTGCGGAAACGCCCGGGAAACCAAAGCCCCACCCAACGCCCTGTGCCCCTCAGCAATTATGAAGAGAAAGTTGAGGGGCAAAGGAAAAATGTGACTTCCAATCTTGGTAGATTGGGAGGTCAATCCACGGAAGAGACGCCGTCACTTGAGATCTAGAAAATATATAAGTAAAAGGAACAGTCAGAGTAAGCTATGGGTATGGCTAAGATAGCTCAGTTCTCACTCTGATAGACCAGCCCATCACCAGTTATACTAAAGTTGAATGAGCGGCAAGTGTGGTTGAGTGAGGCAGACGGAACTGTTGAGTAACTTAGTCCACATTACAGTGAGGCTGATGCAAATAAGTGTGGTGCCTCCTACAACAGCCAATTCCCCCTTATCCACCGTCCACATATATTTGTCATATAACCTAAACTGGGGAGAACAAAAACAAAAACAAAAAACAGGAACAATTTTTATTTAAACAATAGAGGGGGTTGGGTTACAATGCATATTCTGAGCATCCCTTTAAAATATATAGGGGTTCACATGTAGCCTAATTATTTGAAAGGATTGTTATCTCCATCTTGTAAGCTAGGAAGACGTATTACCATTTAGATCATTATTATTATTGGTCTTTAGGGTCATCTTATTGATCTTCCATGTAGACTTATTGAGCTTCCTGGTCCACTTGATAATCCTCCTGGTCCACCTGATGATCTTCCTGGTCCACCTGATAATCCTCCTGGTCCACCTGATGATCTTCCTGGTCCACCTGATGATCCTCCTGGTCCACCTGATGATCTTCCTGGTCCACCTGATAATCCTCCTGGTCCACCTGATGATCTTCCTGGTCCACCTGATGATCCTCCTGGTCCATCTGATGATCTTCCTAGTCCACCTGATGATCTTCCTAGTCCACCTGATGATCTTCCTGATCCACTGATGATCTTCCTAGTCCACCTGATGATCTTCCTGGTCCACCTGATGATCTTCCTGGTCCACCTGATGATCTTCCTAGTCCACCTGATGATCTTCCTGGTCCACCTGATGATCTTCCAGGTCCACCTGATCTTCCTAGTCCACCTACAAAGGAGTACAAAGGAAATCAAGCAACAACAGATCTAGTGACCCTTCTAGGTTGCTTGTCCTCCAAAACACTGAGGATCAAGTGTCCAAACAGTGGTTTAGAGTGGGTAAGGGAACATTGGAAAGGGAACTACTGCCCTGCCACTAACGTGGCAGGACTAGGAAGTTAGTAGGGGACATATGGGTTAGTAACTGAGGGGAGGATAAAGTTATTCATTTACAAACGCAGTCAGTCGCGGGTTTGATGCGAGATATTTGTCTAGGCGGAATTTAAATGAATCAACGGTGCTGCAGTCTATAACGTCTCGGGGAAGCCCATTCCACAAGTTGACAACTCGATTGAAGAAGAAATTCTTAGATTCGTGCGAGTTAAAAGATTTACCAATAATTTTGCAACCGTTTCCCCGCGTGTAATTAGATTGGTCGATAGTGAAGTACTTACTACAGTTCATATTGTCGATGCCTTTGATGATTTTGAACACTTGAATTAAGTCGCCTCTTAATCTGCGCTGGGTTAAAGGAAATAGATTTAATTCTCTAAGACGCTTTCGTATGGTTTGTTCTTTAGGCTAGGTATCATTTTGGTAACTCTACGTTGAACTCGTTCTAGCTTGTTTATATCTTTTTGGTAATAAGGGCACCAGGATTGAACGCAGTATTCCAGAAGAGGGCGGACTAAGGAATTGTAAAGGGTTAGGATAACTTCTTTGGATTTATGCTCAAATGACCTGCCTATAAAGCCAATTATTTGTTTGCCTTCTTAACAACTTCTGAACATTGTTGACTCGGTTTTAGGTTACTCGATATTGTTACTCCCAGATCAGTTTCTCTGTTTACATTCTTAAGCTGAGTGCCATTCATCGAATAGTTTGCTTTCTCATTTAGGTATCCGACATGTAGTACTTTACATTTATCCGCATTGAAACTCATTTGCCAAATTTGGGCCCAACATGACAATTTATCTAGATTGTGTTGCATATCGTCAACTTGTTCTTTTGAGAGTACGCTATTTGCAATTTTTGTATCGTCAGCAAATTTTGAGATTGTGCAGGTGAGACCCTCATCTATGTCGTTGATGTAAATTAGAAAGAGAATTGGTCCTAGTACCGATCCCTGGGGTACCCCGCTACTTACATTGGTCCATTTAGATGCCTTACCGTTTATGACTACCCTTTGCTTTCTGTTGCTGAGCCAATTTTCTATCCATTTCAACACACCGTCTTGTATTCCATGCGCTTTTAGTTTTAGCAGTAAACGTTTGTGGGGAACTTTGTCAAAGGCCTTTTGAAAATCAAGGTATATAATATCTACAGCTTTACTCTCATCGTAGAGGTTGAGGATATCGTGGAAGAAGTCTAAGAGGTTTGTTAAACAGGAACGTTTTTTACGAAAGCCGTGTTGAGTATCTTTAAGTATGTTATTTTCCTCCAAGTGATTTACGAGTCTGTCTCGTATGACCGTTTCTAGCATTTTACATACAACTGAGGTTAAGCTAATTGGACGATAGTTACTGGGTAGGGATTTGCTGCCTTTTTTGAATATCGGTGTTACGTTGGCTAGCTTCCACTGATCAGGCATAGTTCCAGACTGCAAGGATTTATTGAATAGTAATGTCAGTGGTTTGGAGAGCTCATTCTTAGCTTCCTTTAGAACTCTAGGCGAGATTGTATCAGGTCCTGGCGTTTTATTTACCTTGAGTTTATCTAAACAATTCAATACTTCTCTCTCTGTAACGGTGATATTGCTTAGAACATCTGAATTATCAATCTGAATCGGCGATGGTGTAGGGATATCACTGAGGTCTTCTGTTGTAAAAACTGATGCAAAGAAGGTATTGAGGGCATTACTCATTTGTACTTCGTCTTTGGTGTATTTCCTTTTTCATCGACTAACGGTCCAACAGTTGAAGTAACTACTTTTTTCTTTCTGATATAACTATAGAATTCTTTCGGGTTTGTTTTACTTTGATTCGCAATATGTAACTCTAAGGTCTTTTTACTTTGCTTAATTAACTTTTTGGCTTTGCGTCGTAGCTCTACAAATTTCACCCGTTCTTCGTCATTTTGTGAGGATTTTAATCTATCATTAGCACATTTTTTAGCAAGCAGGCAGTTTGAAATATCTTTATTCCACCATTTGGGCTTATTATTATGGCCTGGACGCCGTATTTTCGATGGTATGCAGTCTTGCACTGCTTTTAGGTAAGTGGTTTCGAATAACTTCCAAGATGTACCTGATGACCTTCCTAGTCCACCTGATGATCTTCCTGGATCACCTGATGATCTTCCTGGTCCACCTGATCACCTGGTGATATTACAGGTCCACCTGATCACCTGGTGATATTACAGGTCCACCTGATCACCTGGTGATATTACAGGTCCACCTGATCACCTGGTGATATTACAGGTCCACCTGATCACCTGGTGATATTACAGGTCCACCTGATCATCTGGTGATATTCCTGGTCCACCTGGTGATATTCCTGGTCCACCTGATCACCTACAAGCAATGGGCATTGGGTCAGTGAACTGGTTTAAATCTTATCTTAGTGGTAGAACGCAAAGAGTCAACATTTATGATAATATATCTGATCCTATGACAATTAACTGTGGGGTCCCACAGGGAAGCATCCTTGGTCCCTTACTCTTTCTTTGTTATGTGAACGACATGGAACTGAGCGTCTCGTGTAAATTATTGCTGTATGCTGACGGCAGCGTGCTTCTGGTTTCAGGAAAAGACCCAATAAGTATTGCCGCTTCACTTTCCAAAGAACTAGAATCATGTAGTGAGTGGCTAGTGGACAACAGACTATCTCTTCACCTGGGCAAGACGGAAGCCATCTTATGTGGAACTAAACGCAAACTGAGACATTGTGGGCTTCTCGGTCAACTGTAATGATATTCCTAGAACAACAGTGTCACAAGTTAAATATCTCGGACTAAAACTGGACTCGACTTTGACAGGTGAATTTTTTTTGGAATCTATCCTGAGTAAGTGTAGAGCTCGCATAAAATACCTGTACAGACAGGTGGGATGCTTGCCAGTGGCGACCAAAAAGACCCTTTGCCAAGCGCTTGTTCAATGTCATTTTGACTATTCTGTGTCATCCTGGTACTCTGCATCATCTAAATCAGCACAGCACAGCACAAACTTCAGGTCACTCAAAATAAAATGGTTAGGTTCATGCTGAACCTAGGACCCAGATCGCATGTTGGTCAGGAACAACTTCAGTCACTAGGTATGCTCAATGTCTCTGACAGGGCCAAACAAATCAGGCTCACTAATGCCTTCAAGATATTCTATGACAGAGCTCCAGAGTATCTAAAGAGTGATTTTGTTAAAGCAAATGAGAGGAGTGGTCATAATACGAGAAATAGGATGTTTAATTTTACGGTTCCGAGAATCCAAGGACAGGGTAAGTAAACATTCTTCTTCACTGCCATCAAAGACTGGAACGCCCTACCCCAGTCAGTGCGTGAAAAGAGAACACTGTATTCCTTCAGACGTAGCCTGAAGGAGCACCTGAACCGGACAGCTGCGAGAAGGGAGCACCAAGCTTATGTCTACTACTAAATACGACATAAGAGATAGGCAAAACAAACTGAAATGATTACTGATTACGGATTACTGATATATACTATAGGATGTAAGGTATCTTAAAATAACCCCCTAGAAATACTTTCTCAAATGTATCTATTTCTTTTATCCTCCCCTGTTCCCCAGCTAACCTAATCCCACAAGGACCCCAATGGAAATACGCCTAACGGCCTTATTGGGCTATCCTTAGTTGGAATTATGCAAGGCTGGTACATATCATATTTGTAACATATTATGTGGTACCAACTCTGTAAAATGCTAACTGAATAAATATTATTATTATTACCGGTATTATTATTATTATTATTATTATTATTATTATTATTATTATTATTATGATATTCCTGGTCCACCTGATCACCTGGTGATATTCCTGGTCCACTAGAAAGACACTATTGTGACCCAGGTAGGCCTACTGTACAAAGAGTGCCAGCAAACCAATGTTGGAGGGGAAATTAGTCACTATAATTATACTAGATAGTCACAAGACCATATATGTTTTGTTTATTCCTGAGGTGACCAAAACTATGACAAGCTCGTTTGTGAAGCAACATATAACATTTTGGGAGATAAACTTGTATAAGGCCAATATTGGCATCACCATTGGCCTGGGTTGTTTTATGAAAGTCATTTTCTAATTATTAATGTGTATTCAAGGCAATCGTAAACCAACCTGAATAACTTTAATGACACATTCAGATTTCTTATAATTTATCTACTTATTAATTTGTATGTTTTGGAGTTATGTTTTATGGATGTGCAGTCAGCCAGGAGCCTTGGGTATAGAAATAGAGCCACACAGGCGGTTTATTATTATTATTTATTATTATGTTCTCTCCACCAACCAACTTTACTCCTAAACTCGATTAATGTAATTAACAAACACTTGTGGCAATCCGGGGATTCAAACCCAGGACGCTCACACCGAAAATCAATACACTTATGCATTGCGCCACGAAGACAGTATAATTTATACTGTATATATTATCTGTTAAGCGTTCATCATTTAGGAATGTCTGCATTAAAGTTGTATACACATTTACATATATAATATAATGATCTCCAGTATACTGTAGGCTACATACCAATATCATTACAGGAAGAGTCCCGAAAAGTTGCCAGAAAACGTACCAATAATAAGTTGCTGGAATATCGTTCGTGTGCCTCCGCCTTTAACCTCTGAAGTGCGCATGGGGGTAATTGGAAACGTCCCCCTGTGCTGACGTATTTGAGGTGTTTCCGTCACTAAAATATTCATTGTGCCATTAATAGCATTAATATTTATCCATATGCGCCTATTATGGGTTGATTATAAAGGTATTAACCTGAAACAACAATAAAACGAGTGAAAACAGCGTTTGGATGGTCAAAATCGGAGATATAGCCCGCGAGTTGTATAATGTATGGGTGAGGCAATCTGCTTTCCCGCCAATTTCCCCCAAGGCCACTGAGACACAGTCGATCGATACTCTCTCTCTCTCTCTTGCACTCGCTTGCTATCAGTGATGACCACACCCTCCAATCGGATTTCTAATGTTAGCACGAAAATATACCTCAGAATAAGGGAATAACAGGGAAAATAGGTGATAACTGAAGGAGAGGAGGAAAGTGGGGAAGGAGGGGAGGTAGAGGACTGAGATTTTGCATGGCCCAGGGGCCAAAAAAAAATAAAAAAATAAAAAAAAAAATATAAAAAAATATTTTTTTTTCGATGTCAAAAGTTGATTTTTATTTTCTCTGACTCTTAAGAGTCTTCCCGCAGTGCGCCGGGGGAACTCTTAAGAGTCTCCCCGCAGCTCCCGGGTTAAGGGGAGACTGGCCGTTTGTTTGGTCTATTAATTAATGTATTCATATATTTTTTTAGTTTCCCCCCTAGACCTCTATCAAGCTTAGAAAAACATTCCCTAGACCCCCCTTCAAGATAAATTTGTAAATTTTTCGGTAGAAAATGTCTAGGCCAAAGGCCGGTTCCTCTTAAAATTGCAGGCTCGCTATCGCTCGCCAGGAAATAATCGACACCTAAATGGCACGAAAGGTCTTAAAATTGACAACGAAATGGGGCGAAAGGTGTTAAAATCGCCACACTAATGGGCCGTACGTCTTATAATCTCAAAACTAGTGGGGCTAAACATCAGGGAGAAGGGGGTCCATAACAACGGTCTGCCTCCCCTTAGTATACTCAGCTGTGAGGGACATCTACAGCAAGCGATGAACTCAATCCAGGTCGAGCCTCATACTGAATCATGCACTAAATTAAAATGTAAAACTTGCAAACTAAACAAACCAAAATCGAGACAAGGACAATATAAAGTCAAATTAAATTATCAAAATCGCTATGTGGAAACAACGCTTACTAAAATGAAAATTATTAAATAAAAGAACACAATCCACCACATAGGGTGTACATCACTACATGAGCAAGTTAATCTGTTTCCCAAGCAAACCAATCGCACATATAACAACGCACTATCGTCACGTTAAAGGAAGTAGTCAAGTTTGGGAAGTCCGGGACGTTCTGGCAAATTTTACTAAACTCTGCATGATTAAAGAAACTACATGTTAAATGTCAAAATATTATTTAAAATCAAATTTGCAACATGACAAGACATTAACAATAGTAAAAAATACAAATATTGATAAGATATCTATACTATTACAAAATAATATATAAAATACAGTACAGCACTCACTAACGATAGTGCTATCGGGTAGGTACCTGTAAGCATAGCATGCCTCAAGTGACCCCTATCAATAACTACCCTACAAATAACCTACATTTATAGCACAAATAAACTAAGGAAATCGCAAAAGTAAGCAATTGATACTATCGACAATGATTACATATAATATAGAGAAATAATTGCAAAATATGAAGTAACAACAGATTTAAACAAAGAGTACTCTTTTAACAAGAACAATAAATTTAAAAAATCATCAATATTAATAATAATAATAATAATAATAATAGAAAAAGAAAAAGATAAACAATAAATACAGACAAAAAGTAAGCAGAGGTTATACAAGAAACTTCAAGTTAAAAATGCTTGATTAAAATTATTGATGTCAAATTTTAGAATACAGTCACAATAATTGACCCTAAAAAGATTAAATTTATGGAACAATTTACTTGCCTCAAAAACAGCCTGGTTACAAACAAGTATATACTATAGTCTATTCACCATTATAGTCTATTCACTGTAAGTAGGCGAGACATCATGACCTCTAACCTCTGTAACTCAGAAAGGGCTAGAACAAATTGGCTGTACATTTCCACATCTATTCCTTGACTGACTCTTCCCAAATGGTAGAAATATTAGCTCGATTACTCTAGCCCTTTTTGAGTTACAGAGGTTAGAGGTCATGATTTTGTGCCTACTTACAGCGAATAGACTACATAACGTTACACAGGTTATTATCATGATTGTCAGCGAACTATTAATTATGACTGTACAACCACGGTCATTTATGATTTCGTTAAACTATAACAGTATGTCACACTGATCAGAATCTCTTCATTAAGGTTTAAATTGATATTTACATTTCAGAGATTCGTTTAAGGGGAGATGGTTCACTTTTTGGGTGATTTTTGCATGTATTAAATATGTTGTCTAGTTTCCTCCCTAGACCTCCATCAAATTAAAAAAAAAAACATCCATTAGATCCCCCTTCTAGATTAATTTGTACATTTTTCGGTAGAAAAAAGGCAAACATCTTAACATCTGAAAACTAATGGGGTTAACATGAGGGAGAAAGTGGTCCAGAAAACCGGCCCATCTCCCCTTAAGCTGTTCGAAGGTTGCATTATTGTAAGCGAGTGTGTTACTTAACCCGGGAACTGCGGGGAGACTCTTAAGAGTTCCCCCGGCGGACTGCGGGGAGACTCTTATGAGTGAGTGAAAAAAAAAAATCAACTTTTGACATAGATTTTTTTTTTTTTTTTTTTTTTTTTTTTTGGGCCCCTGGGCCATGCAAAATCTCAGTCCTCTACCTCCCCTCCTGCCCCACTTTCCTCCTCTCCTTCAGTTATCACCTATTTTCCCTGTTATTCCCTTATTCTGAGGTATATTTTCGTGCTAACATTAGCGAGTTGCAAGCAGGGTGTTGTCATCACTGATGGCAAGCGAGTGCAAGAGAGAGAGAGAGAGTATCGATCGACTGTGTCTCAGTGGCCTTGGGGGAAATTGGCGGGAAAGCAGCTTGCCTCACCCATACATTATACAACTCGCGGCTATATCTCCGATTTTGACCATCCAAACGCTGTTTTCACTCGTTTTATTGTTGTTTCAGGTTAATACCTTTATAATCAACCCATAATAGGCGCATATGGATAAGTATTAACACCTTAAGAGCGGCCTATGCGGTTTATTTATGTGTACCGCCCAGCGGGCGGGGGTTTTTTTAGCCAAAATACTGTTTACGTGATCATTTTCATGCCTAAATAAGACCCAGAACGTAAAACAAGTATCTATCCCTGAAAGGGCATAAACAGAGCTTTCGAATGACACCATAACGATCCTTTTATGATGGCTAGTTTTCTTGCAATAACCGTGCAACGCGAGTGCAAAAGCAGCTGTAATTAGGCACTTTCCCCATACAATTCCGTATATAGCTAGTGAGAGAGGGAGGAGGTGAGATTCGTGTCAGTAAGTTCGCCGCGGTGGTCTGGAGCAGTCATACGCTCGCTACTCTCCTGCCACCACTTGTCTCTCTCTCTCAGTAACATTAAGTGCTGAAATTGCCATTCGACCTATGTCGAGCGCCGCCACATAGTCCAGCTTTATTTAACTCGACTTATGTTGCTCGCCGACAGTTAGGGGTTAATGCTATTAATGGCACAATGAATATTTTTAAAATGCCCCAGAACGAGAAGCCCAACACAGAAGCCATGAACGAACACCACACAGAAACACCAAAGGAAAGGTCCACAGAACGAAAGGACCAGCTGACCGAGCCCGCCATTCCAGACAAGGCCCAAGCCCGCAGGGCTAAACAGCTCCAGGACACACCCATTTACCTTTTCTAAAACTGACCATTTTCCACACCTCACGTACACTAACCCCCTTGTGTCCTACACTCCTAACTACAAAGATGATGAACAGGAATATACATTCATATTAAAAACACCCATGCCTGTCCCGACGTTGAGCCAATGCCAACACATCAGACAGCCATAATTATATCTATGTATGTTCTTGCATCCGAGAAGTAGATGTTATATATCTTAGAAGTTAAAACACCCACGCTGTCCCTAGACCTCGTATATCATTTTCCATGACGAGTATAGATATATGTAACCCGTGCCCAGTCGCCCCTTGCATTGTTCCTCTAGTAACTAAGTCTATAATATTAACTGCCACCAGCATTAATACGACATAGCGGCACTGTCCTTGCTACAAAGATGATGAATAAGAATATACATTCATATTAAAAACATGCCCTGTCCCGACGTTGAGCCAATGCCAACACATCAGACAGCCATAAATATATCTATGTATGTTCTTACATCCGAGAAGTAGATGTTATATATCTTAGAAGTTCAAACACCCACGCTTGTCCCTAGACCTCGTATATCATTTTCCATGACGAGTATAGATATATGTAACCCGTGCTCAGTCGCCCCTTGCATTGCTCCTCTAGTAACTAAGTATTAATATTAACATTCCCTAACATCTTGTCTTGCCAGACTAAGCTTCTGAAGACCCATCCCCCCATAAATCTATGTATGCAATCCTTAGGTTAAGTATTTTTCTCCGCCATTGTGTTCACCTTTTTCCATTTACTTTCCACAATTGTCATACTGTCCTTCCCCTTGCCTCCTTCGTATCCACAGCCCACACTACGCCAATTTATTTCGTGTCTTACACCTCTTACCCCAACCAGAGATTGTATAAGATAACCTGGTTACCAGTATCTGTCATAAGTACCCCGAAACAATAACTAAGTACCCCTACGAACTGCCGCTGTGGGTGGTATTTTATATTTAATAGAAAACGCAGTTCCCAGGGCCAACTAATAGTATCCATAACCCTCTGACTGATCACATAACTCTATCTTTTCCAGACTCATATACCACCCCGTAGTTGCATTCCCCGGTAGCATTTGGCTAACGTATTCTACTGCCTTTTCAAACTTCCATATCAATTGTAGCCTAATGCCACCCCCACGCCCAGGGACCTTAGGGGCAAAATTTCCCTGTAGCCCTTGAATTCCCCCCCCCCCTCTCATTAAGACACCCGCGCTTCTCGACTCTTGTCCGACCTAGCCTCTCTCTCATACCTCTTGAAGATCCTTGAATTGTCCGTTACTAACGCTCTCCAACCTTTTATATATATACTCCTATCCAGCCTACCTTCACTTAGTAGGCCAGAACAACATTAGAACTTTACTAGCCCCTTGCATGCCATCTATTCTCTTAAAACACATTCACAACCCTGCACCCAATGGTCGTCGGTGCGAGGCTAGCCGCCCCGCCAGTAACTAACTTCTATTGCCATACTTCCAGATAAATGTGGCAGAGTTAGCAACCCAGTCTCCACCATATCCAGCAAACCATACAATTAACAACCAGCCGAGTAAAACCAGCTAGCTAAGGCACCTTCGGTTTTGGTATTAAAGACACTCCCATCTGTCTCATACACAGAGGGTTATTACAAACACTGGTGATATGGCAAGCCCCTAGCCACAGCCGCCGGACGACTATATCAGAGTGAGGGCGCCCAGCTCCCCCTTTTTGCCCACCCGAGGAGGGAGACCCCCACCCCCGCGGAGGTATACCTGACCCCTGTTTTGACTTTCGAGTCATTGCCAGGTAGCACAGGAATTCTTCCTATCAATGAACTAACCATGCATGTCTAACACCTTTACTAACCTCTATTATCTCAAAAGAAACCCTCCACCTTTCTTGCATGCTCGGATCACTAAATTAGCACCTCAGCTATACCATAGAACAAAGATTGAACAATCTAGAGAGACGCTCCTATCACAGCTGTCCCCATCCTCCTCGCAAAGTAGATCCAGTCTCCCTCCCCTAAATACTTCCAGTATAGCCAAAATAGTACCTCTTACTAAGGCTCAGTTATATGAAAATATAAAGGCTTCCTATAGCCCTGTGCCACAACAGTAAATACCATCTTACCTAGTCCCCATATCTATTGAGAGCTCAATATAGTCCATAAGACTCGAGATCCCTATTGTCTACAGGGTCCAGAACCGAGCCTATAAACCTAGCTCCCGCCCCCAGTCAAATCAGTTGAAAGTTAGACACAAACCAGGGGTCACTACCCTGAAGTTAACCTCTAGCTCTGCCCTTGTGTTGTTCCGGAGTGAGATTCCCGAGCCGGCAGACTCCATGGCAGATTTGGATAGAAGGACCTGCCCATGTATTGAAGAACTACCTACATTTTGGACCACCTGGACGGCCGAGGAACCAGTCGTTAGCCCCCAACATCATGGAAGCAAGATAACCAGGACCAGACCTACAAATACTATTCAAGATTCCCTTTACTAGTACTAAGTGTTACTGTACCAGTTTGACACTCACTAATTAATATTTCTATGAAGTGGCTATAACCTTGCCCAGTGTAATTCATATTTAACCATTCCATTTGGGACGTACTAAGCGTATCAGTGTTCTTTAATTAACAGGCGACCTTGACTCTCGTAATTACCTTATTCAGATATTAAAACTCTAGTGATATCTAACGTTCGCCCACTGATTTGTGTTCTACGTATTTCTGCCATAAGAATATAAACCTTAGATCAGTACCACCATGAGGTTACTAGAGATTCCGTGTTCTACAATATACGCGTGTCTAATCCTAACTGTGAGCTACTACTTGGGCACGCGACCAGCCAGTAAGAGATCAAACAGTGAATTGAATCTACATGATATATTGAGGTCTTCGGTATATAAACTTGCTAATTAAACCCGTGATCAGAAGAGTATACCTGAACGTTGGAAGTGGGACACTAAGCTCCATCCAGATCCGCTAATGCTAGC
>CM064499.1:22498382-22573382 GCA_032716605.1 Paralithodes platypus
CCCGCGGAACCCAGTTCGTTAGCCCCCAACATCATGGACCTCAAGATAACCAGGACCAAGACCCATCAGATACGAACGACCCAAGATTCCCTTTAAGCAGTACTACATATGACTGTGCTGTGTTAGATTCACTAATTAATAGTTCGACGAAGTGGCTAAGACCTTGCCCAGTGTAATTCATACTTAACCTCTGAAGTGCGCATGGGGGTAATTGGAAACGCCCCCCTGTGCTGACTGTATGTTGAGGTGTTTCCGTCACTAAAATATTCATTTTGCCATTAATAGCATTAATATGTATCCAAATTGCCATATTATGGGTTGATTATAAAGGTATTAACCTGAGAACAACAGAAAACGAGTGAAAACAGCGGTTGGCTGGACCCCCCCCCCCCCCCCCCCCCCCCCCTCAACATCGGATATATAGCCCGCGCGTTTTATAATGTCTGGGTGAGGCAATCTGCTTTGCCCCGCCATTGTCCACCCAAGGGGCCGCTGAGACACAGTCGATCGATACTCTCTCTCTCCGTCTCTTTCACTCGCTTGCTATCAGTGATGACCACACCCTCCCAGCGGATTTCTAATGTTAGCAACGAAAATAATACCTCAGAATAAGGGGGAATCACAGGGAAAATAGGTGATAACTGAAGGAGAGGAGGAAAGTGGGGAAGTGGGTAGGTCGAGGACTGAGATTTTGCCTGGCCCAGGGGCCAAAAAATAAAAAAGAATTAAAAAAAAAAAATATAATTTTTTTTTATTTTTCGATGTCAACATTTTGCTTTTTTAATTTTCTGCTTGACTCTTAAGAGTCTTCCCGCAGTGCGCCGGGGGAACTCTTAAGAGTTCCCCCCGCCGCCTCCCTGGTTAACCATTCCATTTGGGACGTACTAAGCGATCAGTGCTCTTTAATTAACAGGCGACCTTGACTCTCGTAATTACCTTATTCAGATATTAAAACTCTAGTGATATCTAACGTTCGCCCACTGATTTGCGTTCTATGTATTTTCTGAGACAAGGATATAAAACTTAGATCAGTACCCCCTGAGGTTTACTAGAATTCCCGTGCTCTAAAAATGCGTGTCTAATTAGTCTGTGAACTACTACGTGCACCAGAGCTACCAGTAATAAAATCTAACAGTGAATATGAATCTATAAGTAACATTGATGGTCTTCGGTATATAAACCTGTGAAATCAAAGCCAGTGATCAGAAGATTAATACCTGAACGTTGGAAGTGGGAGACTAGGCTCCATCCAGATCCACTTATGCTAGTGTTGTTCAATTCTATTATATTGTCTTACACAAGTATTCTGCAGTGGTATATCAATAAACGTGATCATGTAACTTGCTACCATGTGTTTCTTTGTGTTCTCTATTCCTCATATCTTGTATTGTGCATGCAGCCTTATATACCCAGTCAATTTAGAACTCACATTACCCAAGTTAAACCTGTAGAAAAACAGGGCATAACAATTATAGTGACGGAAACACCTCAAATACGTCAGCACAGGGGGACGTTTCCAATTACCCCCATGCGCACTTCAGAGGTTAAGGGGAAGTATTCATTTTTTGTTCTGAACCCCTTTCTCCTTCATGTTTAGCCCAATTAGTTCTCAAATGTTAAAACTTTCGCCCATTTCTTTGTCAATATTAAAACCTTTCGTGCTATTTAGGTGTCGATTGTGTCCTGGCAAGCGATAGCGAGCCTGTATTGGTTTTCGGTACAGGCCCTGGGCATTTGGCCGGGACATTTTTCTATCGATAAATGTACAAATATATCTCGAAGATTGTGTGTGTCTTCTCTTTTTTTTTTTTTAAGCTTGATAGAGGTCTAGGTAGCAAACAGTGCAAACTAAAACAACTATATATACCGGTAATTATTACAAATATATAGGTCAAAGGTCAAATATTTCCTTCACCCCACTCATCGATCATTATGACCATCAGGTCAGTGACTGACCGTTTGTTTGGTCTATTAATTAATTTATTCATATATATTTTTAGTTTCCTCCCTAGACCTCCATCAAGCTTAGAAAAACACCCCCTAGACCCCCCTTCAAGATAAATTTGTAAATTTTTCGGTAGACAAATTTCCCGGCCGAAAGCCGGTTCCTGTTAAAATTGCACTCACTATCGCTCGCCAGGAAATAATCGACACCTAAATGGCACGAAAGGTCTTAAAATTGACAACGAAATGGGGTGAAAGGTGTTAAAATCACCAAACTAATGGGCCGAACGTCTTATAATCTCAAAACTAGTGGGGCTAAACATTAGGAAGAAGGGTGACCAGAAAAACGGTCTGCCTCCCCTTAACCCCTTGTGTACCGGCGACGAATCTTTAATTTTATTCTTGCTATATTTAGACGATTTTGTGCAATAGACGAAAGATCTGAGGTACTAAAAAGGGTTAAGTGAGATAGTTCAAAGTCTGTTAATTGCTGGAGGTCCTTATGAAACTGAATAAAATCGTATAATAGTAGTAAAGTTAAAAGGACGGCACCGGCACTGAAGGGGTTAAGGGTAATGGTTCACTTTTTGGGCGATTTTTGCATGTATTCATTATTTTTCTAGTTTCCTCGCTAGACCTCCATCAAATTTAAAAAACATCCATTAGATTCCCCTTCTAGATTAATTTGTACATTTTTCGGTAGAAAAATTTCCCGGCCTTTTGGCCGGTTCTTCCAACATTACAGGCTCACTATCGTTCGCCAGGGAAAAAATTGACACCTAAATAGCACGAAAGGTCTAAATATTGACGAAAAAATGGAGCAAAAGGTCTTAAAATCGACTAACTAATGGGGCAAACATCTTAATATCTGAAAACTAATGGGGCTAAACATGAGGGAGAAAGTGGTCCAGAAAACCGGCCCATGTCCCCTTAATGTTGATACTATATACTTTCCCCCCTTGAATACTAAATCAATAAATACACCAAATACATGTGCACCAATTTTTCTATCGCGTTTGAATCGCTGTGTGCAGAGTTATTATGGCTATACACCAGTGATACATGAATCGCTGTGTGCAGAGTTATTATGGCTATACACCAGTGATACATGAATCGCTGTGTGCAGAGTTATTATGGCTATACACCAGTGATACATGAATCGCTGTGTGCAGAGTTATTATGGCTATACACCAGTGATACATGAATCGCTGTGTGCAGAGTTATTATGGCTATACACCACTATACACCAGTGATACATGAATCGCTGTGTGCAGAGTTATTATGGCTATACACCAGTGATACATGAATCGCTGTGTTGCAGAGTTATTATGGCTATACACCACTATACACCAGTGATACATGAATCGCTGTGTGCAGAGTTATTATGGCTATACACCAGTGATACATGAATCGCTGTGTGCAGAGTTATTATGGCTATACACCAGTGATACATGAATCGCTGTGTGCAGAGTTATTATGGCTATACACCACTATACACCAGTGATACATGAATCGCTGTGTGCAGAGTTATTATGGCTATACACCAGTGATACATGAATCGCTGTGTGCAGAGTTATTATGGCTATACACCAGTGATACATGAATCGCTGTGTGCAGAGTTATTATGGCTATACACCAGTGATACATGAATCGCTGTGTGCAGAGTTATTATGGCTATACACCAGTGATACATGAATCGCTGTGTGCAGAGTTATTATGGCTATACACCAGTGATACATGAATCGCTGTGTGCAGAGTTATTATGGCTATACACCAGTGATACATGAATCGCTGTGTGCAGAGTTATTATGGCTATACACCAGTGATACATGAATCGCTGTGGTGCAGAGTTATTATGGCTATACACCAGTGATACATGAATCGCTGTGTGCAGAGTTATTATGGCTATACACCAGTGATACATGAATCGCTGTGTGCAGAGTTATTATGGCTATACACCAGTGATACATGAATCGCTGTGTGCAGAGTTATTATGGCTATACACCAGTGATACATGAATCGCTGTGTGCAGAGTTATTATGGCTATACACCAGTGATACATGAATCGCTGTGTGCAGAGTTATTATGGCTATACACCAGTGATACATGAATCGCTGTGTGCAGAGTTATTATGGCTATACACCAGTGATACATGAATTGACCACTTACGAGTTTCAGGCTATAAGGAAGTTGGAGCCATGAATATTGATGTAAAATAGATATACTCTAATAATGTAGGTATTCAATGGATGAAATGTATGTTGAATTGTATAATGTAGGTATTCAATGGATGAAAGGTATGTTGAATTGGGTTTTATGTATTTATATATATATACTATGACCATGTTTTAGCTGGTAATTCTGTTAAATATCGATGTCTACAGCTCCAACTTCCTTATAGAACGACAACTCGCAAGTGGTCAATTAGCTGTGGGGATAATTGTGATAAGATTCTTACATAAATTTAAATGTAGTGCTATCAAATTTGTCAGTCCATTACCCCATTTAATCAAACGACCAATGCATTTTCTTTGTTACTGTATTTAGTACACTTTATTAATATTACCGCTAGATAATTTTGCGCAGCTGAGGAAGGACATATAGAAATAAAAGGCTTGAATTTTGAGACTGTCGCATTAAACCATGTAGGCTAACTCTTACAGGTCCTTCTTAAGGGGACATGGGCCGGTTTTCTGGACCACTTTCTCCCTCATGTTTAGCCCCATTAGTTTTCAGATGTTAAGATGTTTGCCCCATTAGTTAGTCGATTTTAAGACCTTTCGCCCCATTTCTTCGTCAATATTTAGACCTTTAATGCTATTTAGGTGTCGATTTTTTCCCTGGCGAACGATAGTGAGCCTGCAATGTTGGAAGAATCGGCCTTCGGCGTCATTTTTCTACCGAAAAATTTACAAATTAATCTGGAAGGGGGATCTAATGGATGTTTTTTTTTTTTAATTTGATGGAGGTCTAGGGAGGGAACTAGAAAAATAAGGAATACATGCAAAAATCGCCCAAAACGTGAACCATCCCCCCTTAAGCCGAATGAAATCGTCTGGAGGCAGCTATAATTAACCTATAATGACGTCGCCAGCTCAGAATGGGTAGTGACCACACCTGTCCAAATAGTCAACTCTATACGCACACCCACACCCACAAATCTCTTTAGAGAGAGAGAGAGAGATATATTATATATATATATATATATATATATATATATATATATATATATATATAGAGATAGATAGCTATTACCATGCTACTGTTGGGGAATCAAGGACCTCAGCTCCAATTACCCTATACAATTATTTACTAAATTATCTGCAAAAATAATCAAATAATCTAAAAATAGCATTGTGATTATCATTGAATATGTAAGAAGGTAAACTTGAGTTGGTTCATTAAAGGGAGGGTTTGTGTCTTAGGTTGATCATAATGTAGTGAACAGTTGATCATTTATGAAGAGGTTCCATACATAGTTACTTATCATATTTCGCTTAACCCTATTTGGTGCAGGGTGGGTCTAATTGGCCCATCCCTATTTAACTCCATTAGTTTGGATATTTCAAGACGATTCACCTCATTAGTTTGGCAAATATAAGACGCTTTAACCCAATAAGGTGTCTATATTGCCTGGGCGAGCGATAGCGAGCCTGCAATTTGGGAGAAACCGGCCTTCGGCCGGGATATTTGTCTACAGAAAGATTTGCATATTTAGCTTGGTAGGAGTCTGAGGGACGTTCTTTTTCGTTTGGAAAGGGGTCTAGAGAGCCGTTTTTCTAAGTCTAAGGATAAACTAAAAATGCATAGTTCGAAAATGGCAACAACAATTAAAACCCTCAATAATAATTAACTCATTCAGTGCCAGTACCGTCCTTTTAACTTTATTAGGGCTACTATTAGACGATTGTATTCAGCTTACGAAGGACGTCTACCCATTTAAAGGCGACAGACTATCTCAATTTATCCTTTTAGCTACCATACACCCTTCCCGAGCTTCATAAACTCGTCTAAATATAGCTGAAATCATATAAGAAGACGTCACTGGTACTGGACGGGTTAAGGAGGCCCACCTCGTTTTTTTTCTCTCTCTCTAATTTGTATCCATTCGGCCCCATTCAGCCTACTGTTTTAAGACATTTTATCCCCATCCAGGTGTCTATTTTTTCCTGGCGAGTGGTAGCGAGCCAGCATATTTTTACAAATGTTTTTGACAGCAGGCTAAATTTGTAGAAAAATTTCTCCGGCGAAGCCGGATTTCTCCTGGCTCGCAAAAGGAGAAAAAAAAAGCAGGTCACCCCGCTTAAAATAATTCAGTCAAGTGTGATTCAGCTTAGTTACCGATACCAATGAATAAAGAAAAATAACTTTGCGATTGAGAATTGCAAAAACAAATTCTCGTGTGACACATAGAAGAAGAAGAAGAAGCAATACCAGTGTAAAAGATACTAGACATTTTGTAAGAAATTTGACAACCAAATTTTCGCGCACAGCTTTAAATCTCTTACCTCTAAATATAGATTATAGCCGATGTGAAGTGTCTGTGAAGCTCATAGCACTAGTGATTGTGCTAGCTAGGGTGGTTGTAGTTCAGTATACTGGAGTTGTGGTAGTTATGGTAGCTGTGGAGTTAGGTACTGGAGTTGTGGTAGTTATGGTACTGGAGTTGTGGTAGTTATGGTAGCTGTAGTTATGGTACTGGAGTTGTAGTAGTTATGGTAGCTGTGGAGTTAGGTACTGGAGTTGTGGTAGTTATGGTAGCTGTAGTTATGGTACTGGAGTTGTGGTAGTTATGGTAGAAGTGGAGTTAGGTACTGGAGTTGTGGTAGTTATGGTAGCTGTAGTTATGGTACTGGAGTTGTGGTAGTTATGGTAGCTGTAGTTATGGTACTGGAGTTGTGGTAGTTATGGTAGCTGTAGTTATGGTACTGGAGTTGTGGTAGTTATGGTACTAGAGTTGTGGTAGTTATGGTAGCTGTAGTTATGGTACTGGAGTTGTAGTAGTTATGGTAGCTGTGGAGTTAGGTACTGGAGTTGTGGTAGTTATGGTACTGGAGTTGTGGTAGTTATGGTAGAAGTGGAGTTAGGTACTGGAGTTGTGGTAGTTATGGTACTGGAGTTATGGTAGCAGTGGAGTTAGGTACTGGAGTTGTGGTAGTTATGGTAGCTGTAGTTATGGTAGCTGTAGTTATGGTAGTTATGGTAGCTGTAGTTATGGTACTGGAGTTGTGGTAGTTATGGTAGCTGTAGTTATGGTACTGGAGTTGTGGTAGTTATGGTAGCTGTAGTTATCGTACTGGAGTTGTGGTAGTTATGGTAGCTGTAGTTATGGTACTGGAGTTGTGGTAGTTATGGTACTGGAGTTGTGGTAGTTATGGTAGCTGTAGTTATGGTACTGGAGTTGTAGTAGTTATGGTAGCTGTGGAGTTAGAACTGGAGTTGTGGTAGTTATGGTAGCTGTAGTTATGGTACTGGAGTTGTGGTAGTTATGGTAGAAGTGGAGTTAGGTACTGGAGTTGTGGTAGTTATGGTACTGGAGTTGTGGTAGTTATGGTAGCAGTGGAGTTAGGTACTGGAGTTGTGGTAGTTATGGTAGCTGTAGTTATGGTACTGGAGTTGTGGTAGTTATGGTAGCTGTAGTTATGGTACTGGAGTTGTGGTAGTTATGGAAGCTGTAGTTATGGTACTGGAGTTGTGGTAGTTATGGTACTGGAGTTGTGGTACTTATGGTAGCTGTAGTTATGGTACTGGAGTTGTGGTACTGGAGTTGTGGTAGTTATGGTAGCTGTAGTTAGGTACTGGAGTTGTGGTAGTTATGGTAGCTGTAGTTATGGTACTGGAGTTGTGGTAGTTATGGTAGCTGTAGTTATGGTACTGGAGTTGTGGCAGTTATGGTAGCAGTGGAGTTAGGTACTGGAGTTGTGGTAGTTATGGTAGCTGTAGTTATGGTACTGGAGTAGTGGTAGTTATGGTACTGGAGTTGTGGTAGTTATGGTAGCTGTAGTTAGGTACTGGAGTTGTGGTATTTATGGTAGCTGTAGTTATGGTACTGGAGTTGTGGTAGTTATGGTAGCAGTGGAGTTAGGTACTGGAGTTGTGGTAGTTATGGTAGCTGTAGTTATGGTACTGGAGTTGTGGTAGTTATGGTAGCTGTAGTTATGGTACTGGAGTTGTAGTAGTTATGGTACTGGAGTTGTGGTAGTTTTGGTACTGGAGTTGTAGTAGTTATGGAAGCTGTGGAGTTAGGTACTGGAGTTGCGATAGTTATGGTAGCTGTAGTTATGGTACTGGAGTTGTAGTAGTTATGGTAGCTGTGGAGTTAGGTACTGGAGTTGTGGTAGTTATGGTAGCTGTGGAGTTAGGTACTGGAGTTGCGGTAGTTACGGTAGCTGTGGAGTTAGGTACTGGAGTTGTGGTAGTTATGATAGCTATAGTTTGGTACTGGAGTTGTGGTAGTTATGGTAGCTGTTGTTATGGTACTGGAGTTGTGGTAGTTATGGTAGCTGTTGAGTTAGGTACTGGAGTTGTGGTAGTTATGGTAGCTGTTGTTATGGTACTGGAGTTGTGGTAGTTATGGTAGCTGTTGTTATGGTACCGGAGTTGTGGTAGCTGTAGTTACTGTAGGTACCCGAGTGGTGGTAGTTATGGTACCGGTAATTATGGCAGCTGTAGTGAAGGTAGATGTAGCTATGTACCGAAGTTGAGGTAGCTATGGTACCGATAGTTATGGTAGATGTAGTTATGGTACAGTTAGTTATGGTAGATGTAGTTATGGTACAGTTAGTTATGGTTGATGTAGTTATGGTACAGTTAGTTATGGTAGATGTAGTTATGGTACAGTTAGTTATAGTAGATGTAGTTATGGTACAGTTAGTTATGGTAGATGTAGTTATGGTAGTTAGTTATGGTAGATGTAGTTATGGTACAGTTAGTTATAGTAGATGTAGTTATGGTACAGTTAGTTATGGTAGATGTAGTTATGGTACAGTTAGTTATGGTAGATGTAGTTATGGTACAGTTAGTTATGGTAGATGTAGTTATGGTACTGGAGTTGTGGTAGTTATGGTAGCTGTAGTTATGGTACTGGAGTTGTGGTAGTTATGGAAGCTGTAGTTATGGTACTGGAGTTGTGGTAGTTATGGTAGCTGTAGTTATGGTACTGGAGTTGTGGTGGTTATGGTAGCTGTAGTTATGGTACTGGAGTTGTGGTAGTTATGGTACTGGAGTTGTGGTAGTTATGGTAGCTGTAGTTAGGTACTGGAGTTGTGGTAGTTATGGTAGCTATAGTTATGGTACTGGAGTTGTGGTAGTTATGGTAGCAGTGGAGTTAGGTACTGGAGTTGTGGTAGTTATGGTACTGGAGTTGTGGTAGTTATGGTAGCTGTAGTTAGGTACTGGAGTTGTGGTAGTTATGGTAGCTGTAGTTATGGTACTGGAGTTATGGTAGTTATGGTAGCTGTAGTTATGGTACTGGAATTGTAGTAGTTATGGTAGCTGTAGTTATGGTACTGGAGTTGTGGTAGTTATGGTACTGGAGTTGCGGTAGTTATGGTAGCTGTAGTTAGGTACTGGAGTTGTGGTAGTTATGGTATCTGTAGTTATGGTACTGGAGTTGTAGTAGTTATGGTACTGGAGTTGTGGTAGTTATGGTAGCTGTAGTTATGGTACTGGAGTTGTGGTAGTTATGGTACTGGAGTTGTGGTAGTTATGGTAGCTGTAGTTAGGTACTGGAGTTGTGGTAGTTATGGTAGCTATAGTTATGGTACTGGAGTTGTGGTAGTTATGGTAGCAGTGGAGTTAGGTACTGGAGTTGTGGTAGTTATGGTACTGGAGTTGTGGTAGTTATGGTAGCTGTAGTTAGGTACTGGAGTTGTGGTAGTTATGGTAGCTGTAGTTATGGTACTGGAGTTATGGTAGTTATGGTAGCTGTAGTTATGGTACTGGAATTGTAGTAGTTATGGTAGCTGTAGTTATGGTACTGGAGTTGTGGTAGTTATGGTACTGGAGTTGCGGTAGTTATGGTAGCTGTAGTTAGGTACTGGAGTTGTGGTAGTTATGGTACTGGAGTTGTAGTAGTTATGGTACTGGAGTTGTGGTAGTTATGGTACTGGAGTTGTAGTAGTTATGGAAGCTGTGGAGTTAGGTACTGGAGTTGCGGTAGTTATGGTAGCTGTAGTTATGGTACTGGAGTTGTAGTAGTTATGGTACTGGAGTTGTAGTAGTTATGGTAGCTGTGGAGTTAGGTACTGGAGTTGCGGTAGTTATGGTAGCTGTGGAGTTAGGTACTGGAGTTGTGGTAGTTATGGTAGCTGTAGTTATGGTACTGGAGTTGTAGTAGTTATGGTAGCTGTAGTTATGGTACTGGAGTTGTAGTAGTTATGGTAGCTGTGGAGTTAGGTACTGGAGTTGCGGTAGTTACGGCAGCTGTGGAGTTAGGTACTGGAGTTGTGGTAGTTATGGTAGCTATAGTTTGGTACTGGAGTTGTGGTAGTTATGGTAGCTGTTGTTATGGTACTGGAGTTGTGGTAGTTATGGTAGCTGTGGAGTTAGGTACTGGAGTTGTGGTAGTTATGGTAGCTGTAGTTATGGTAGCTGTTGTTATGGTACTGGAGTTGTGGTAGTTATGGTAGCTGTTGTTATGGTACCGGAGTTGTGGTAGCTGTAGTTACTGTAGGTACCCGAGTGGTGGTAGTTATGGTACCGGTAATTATGGCAGCTGTAGTGAAGGTAGATGTAGCTATGTACCGAAGTTGAGGTAGCTATGGTACCGATAGTTATGGTAGATGTAGTTATGGTACAGTTATTTATGGTAGATGTAGTTATGGTACAGTTAGTTATGGTTGATGTAGTTATGGTACAGTTAGTTATGGTAGATGTAGTTATGGTACAGTTAGTTATAGTAGATGTAGTTATGGTAGATGTAGTTATGGTAGTTATGGTAGATGTAGTTATGGTACAGTTATTTATGGTAGATGTAGTTATGGTACAGTTAGTTATAGTAGACGTATTTATGGTACCGTTACTTATGGTAGATGTAGTACCGTAATGGTAGCTGAAGTTAGGTACCGGAGTTGTGGTAGTTATGGTAGCTGTAGTTATGGTAGCTGTATCAAGAAAGACTGGTTGTAGCGTCAACTGTTGCTGTTATGGAACTGACATACCATTGTAGAAAGTGATGGTAGTGGCTTGGTGCAAGTGTTATCAAAATATTGGCTATTCTTCACACCTGTGTGTAACTGACATGTGCAAGTGTGAAGTGTAGCTGGGTAGCTCGGATACTAGGTTCGGAGGCTCTTAATCACAAGTGTGAAGTGTAGCTGGGTAGCTCGGATACTAGGTTCGGAGGCTCTTAATCACAAGTGTGAAGTGTAGCTGGGTAGCTCGGATACTAGGTTCGGAGGCTCTTAATCACAAGTGTGAAGTGTAGCTGGGTAGCTCGGATACTAGGTTCGGAGGCTCTTAATCACAAGTGTGAAGTGTAGCTGGGTAGCTCGGATACTAGGTTCGGAGGCTCTTAATCACAAGTGTGAAGTGTAGCTGGGTAGCTCGGATACTAGGTTCGGAGGCTCTTAATCACAAGTGTGAAGTGTAGCTGGGTAGCTCGGATACTAGGTTCGGAGGCTCTTAATCACAAGTGTGAAGTGTAGCTGGGTAGCTCGGATACTAGGTTCGGAGGCTCTTAATCACAAGTGTGAAGTGTAGCTGGGTAGCTCGGATACTAGGTTCGGAGGCTCTTAATCACAAGTGTGAAGTGTAGCTGGGTAGCTCGGATACTAGGTTCGGAGGCTCTTAATCACAAGTGTGAAGTGTAGCTGGGTAGCTCGGATACTAGGTTCGGAGGCTCTTAATCACAAGTGTGAAGTGTAGCTGGGTAGCTCGGATACTAGGTTCGGAGGCTCTTAATCACAAGTGTGAAGTGTAGCTGGGTAGCTCGGATACTAGGTTCGGAGGCTCTTAATCACAAGTGTGAAGTGTAGCTGGGTAGCTCGGATACTAGGTTCGGAGGCTCTTAATCACAAGTGTGAAGTGTAGCTGGGTAGCTCGGATACTAGGTTCGGAGGCTCTTAATCACAAGTGTGAAGTGTAGCTGGGTAGCTCGGATACTAGGTTCGGAGGCTCTTAATCACAAGTGTGAAGTGTAGCTGGGTAGCTCGGATACTAGGTTCGGAGGCTCTTAATCACAAGTGTGAAGTGTAGCTGGGTAGCTCGGATACTAGTTCGGAGGCTCTTAATCACAAGTGTGAAGTGTAGCTGGGTAGCTCGGATACTAGGTTCGGAGGCTCTTAATCACAAGTGTGAAGTGTAGCTGGGTAGCTCGGATACTAGGTTCGGAGGCTCTTAATCACATTTATAATACATTAAAGAAAAGTTGGTTAATCGAGCAGTGTTACTTCCATGTTGACGTTATTTTGAAGTTTGTACCATACAATCAGAAACATAACCATGAAACACTAATAAACTACCCAAAAACTAAAAATATAAAACTTTTAAGTATACTAGACTCCGATACAGATTATCGGATACAACTGCTCCTGTGAAACCGGCTGAAGGGTTATTTTAACAACCAGGTATAATAGGGCTTGATCCTACAAAGCTAATTCGGGCATCCCAGCCGTTACTACAATTTTCGTTAAAATAGGACTTCCGAGGTTATCAACCCTATTGGATTATTAAGCCAGCAAGCACACTGTAAGTCAAGCATAATTCAAAATTACCAAATTCAAGAGAATTTGGGTTGAGGAGAGCTCTGCCCCCCTCATCCTCGTGACTTAAGGGGAGACTGACCGTTTGTTTGGTCTATTAATTAATTTATTCATATATATTTTTAGCTTCCTTGCTAAACCTCCATCAAGCTTAGAAAAACACCCCCTAGACCCCCTTTCAAGATAAATTTGTACATTTTTCGGTAGAAAAATGTCCAGGCCGAAGGCCGATTCCTCTTAAAATTACAGGCTCGCTATCGCTCGCCAGGATATAAATCGACACCTAAATGGCACGAAAGGTCTTAAAATTGACAACGAAATGGGGCGAAAGGTGTTAAAATCGCCGCCAAAATAATGGGCCGAACGTCTTATAATCTCAAAACTAGTGGGGCTAAACATTAGGGAGAAGGGGGCCCAGAAAAACGGTATTCCTCCCCATAATGAAATCAGCCTCTACAGTATTTTGCCAGTAGGGGTTCTAATTCGAGTGTTACCCCACAATTTAGGCACCGCCGCCATAGATAGATTTTGTTTTTACAGTGCTATTATAGTGTCCATATAATGCATTTCCGGAGGTAATGACATATTCCAACAAATTTCTTGTTTGAAATATCTTACCACAACAGCTCCCACAAATGCTAATTTATCCCACAAATTTGTGGGAATTTCCCGCGAAGTGACAACACTGGCCTAGCAGCGCACCTAAGTACTTTACACAAGAATTGATCACGTAAAGGAGTCGGAGTCGGAGATATTTTTGCCGACTCCGACTCCAACCAAAAGTAGATGACTCCTCGACTCCTGACTCCGACACCACACCCCTGATAGCAATACATTATGTGTTATGACAAACCTATAACCCACATAAAAATCGATGGGTCCCGTATAGGGTCAGTCCTAGATTAATACCAAAATGTCCCTATCATCGGTTTGTTTTTCAGTTGCCGGTAAAGTGTATCCCTTAGCAGCTGATTTCTCGATAACTAATGGAACAATATGAAACTACTGTGTCTGCATAAGTAAATTTGATCCCTTAGCAGCTGATTTCTCGATAACTAACGGAATATGAAACTACTGTATCTGCATAATTATAATACCAAGTACCGGTATTCATAATTATAATACCAAGTACCGGTATTCATAATTATAATACCAAGTACCGGTATTCATAATTATAATACCAAGTACCGGTATTCATAATTATAATACCAAGTACCGGTATTCATAACTAACATCACATTTCGCTACTAACCCTTTGTAACAGCTGAGTAATCAAGATGGAAACCTGTTGATTTACTGTCAGTTGGAAAAATATATCCCTAAATATTGAGTGACGGTGGTGGTTTAGAGGGGAGGTGTTTTTTTCTGGACCTCCTTCTCCCTCATGCTTAACCCCATTAGTTTTTAGTTTTTAAGATGTTCGCCCCATTATTTGACGATTTAAAGACCTTTTGTCCCATTTATTTATCAATATTAAGACCTTTCGTGCCATGTAGGTGTCGATCTTTACCTGGCAAGCGATAGCGATCCTGTAATTTAGGAGGCTGGGACATTATTCTACCAAAAAATGTACAGACTAATCTCAAAGGGGGTCTTGGGGGTGTTTATTTTAAGTTTGATAGAGGTCTAGGGAGCAAACTAAAAAAAAAATCCCTTAACTCAAATGCGACAAAACAAATAGGTTATTTATTCAGCTGTGTACGGTCGCGCTAATAAGTCAAGGCCCACCTGTCATTACGTTTCGCTTGCTATGTGCTGTATTTATGTATGTTAGATGTTGAATAGGGTGGGTAGGTGTAGGAACAGGTTTGTATATTTCACTCAATATGAAGAAATGAAGCTTAGATATTGCTGATACCAATTATTGATCAAAACATACTTGGTGCCGAGTCATCACTTATTAGCGCGACTGTACACCCTCAAGCCACCAAACCTACCTCCTCATTCCAATCTGGGAGTAATTAAATCCAAACTCTGAAGCATTTGGGGACATCATATAGCACTGCAGTATCCAGCTTGGGTTCAATACAGGTTCTAATGATTGTATGCGTATTATGATTCATTCACGCTATAGAAAACTCTTACATACTCGGTTTCCTTATTTTGGGTTCATTAGTGTATAGTCGCGGTCTTTAATTCTGATACATTACGAAGCCGTGTACTGCTTAAGAGGGGGGTGACCGTTTTTTTTTTTTATCTTTCTCTCCTTTTCTCTTTCCCTGGCTTGTATCCCTGGCTTGTATCCATTCGGCCCCATTCAGCCAACTGTTTTAAGACGTTTATCCCCATCCAGATGTCGGTTTCTTCCTGGCAAGCGATAGCGAGCCAGCATTGTATGGAGAAATATGGCTTCGCCGGAGACATTATTCTATCGAAAAATGTACAAATTTAGCTTGCTGTCAAAACAAAAAATATATATGCTAGTTCGCTACCGCTCGCCAGGAAAATATTGACACCTGGATGGGGGTAAACATCTTAAAACAGTAGGCTGAATGGGGCCGAATGGATACAAGCCAAAGAGAGAGGGAGAGAAAGATAAAACAAAAAGCGAGGTGGACTCCCTTAACCCTGCTCAGGCATATTGGCCCCATATGGGCCAAAAAATATGCGTAAAACAGGTTTTTCACGAATATTTTACGGCCGGAGGCCGATGGCAAGAAGTTTTGAAGACGAGCAGTCAGTCCGCATCGTCCTACAACTGGGAGAGGGTGTGAGCCGCCGCTCTCTCTCCTCCCCTTTCCTGTACCAACCTGTCCGGTCACCATATGGGGTCCATAATCCCAAATGTGTACTACAAATTTCCCCTTCCTATCGAACATTTTTTAGCCCCAGAGTTCTGCCTTGTTGTCACCCAAGACCCTCAGCCATACCCTCCACAGCCCTGCAACCAAATTAATCCAGCTTATGTAATGTATGAGATATGCCTCACTGTTGTTTACCCTTTTTTTTCACTATTTTTTTTTTTTTTTATATGACTTAATATTTACAGTAGTGTAATTTGCTCTTAACATAATATTAAGCATTAATTGTAGTTTCTATTGGTAACAAGAAATTTAAAATCCATCAATCAGTTTTCGGGTGAGAGCCGTTTAAAGTGCCGGTCCCCATATGGGGCCACATTGCTAATTTCGTTACACTTCTGGAACATTACCTGAGCAGGGTTAAAGTGACTAAATGAACCCTCAAAATACAAATATTAGGTAAACAATTAATTAGGATATTCAATTAACAATGTATGGGTGGAAACGACGAGACTATTAACCCCTTCTGTACTGGTGACGTCCTCTGCATTAATATTATTATGGCAACTATTAGACAATGTTATTCAACTTAGGAAGGACGTCTACCCATTAAAAGGCTTCAGACTATCTCATTTAATACTTTTAGCTACCAAAGAACCTTCCTAAACTCCACAAAATCTTCTAATTTTAACTAGAGTCAAAATAAAAAGCCGTCGCCGGTACAGAAGGGGTTAATCTATGCCTGGTGGTTGAGACTTACAAACATAGGTATTGAGGGGGTCAGTGGTCGTCACAGTTTATAGCCAGGGGGGTAATATAAAGGGTTACTTCTTTAACTGGCACCTGTATCCGATAATCTGTACCAGAGTCTGGTATCCGCTATATGTTAATAAGTATTATGTTAGTATTTGGGTAATATGTACATTATTGTGCAGTCACTCATAAAAAATCGTGTACCCCTACGTCAGGGAGTGTTTTTAAAAATTGATTATTTTTTACTAGGTACCCTGGAGACAGCCTGCGGCTAAGTACAGGATGGGTGGGATGGGTGGGATGGGATGGAAGGGAGGGTGCATGTGAGAAGGGGTAGCGGAGGAAACTATCAAACCGCCTGTTGCTAATTAAGTCAATCCAAATTTCACACCATTTACTCTCCTATTACTACTGCCTTCACTATTTATACATTTCTAAAATTCAATTAATAGTTGATTCACTTTATACTATAATGTATACTGTATACACGTATACCTCTATATTTTCTTGTCTCTTTGTTCGCCCGTTCATCACACACACACACACACACACACACACACACACACACACACACTATATACAGTATATCTTCCAGAAAGTTATATTATTATGTTACCTCCACCAACCGACTTTACTCCTAAACTCAATTAATGAAATCAACAAATACATGTGGCAGTCCAGGGACTCGAACCTAGGATGCTCACACCGAAATTCGGTGCATTTATCTGAATGCTAGACTACTCGGCCCACGGGACAGCTCGGCCAGGACAGCTTGGCCCACGGCGAGACAGCTCGGCCCAGTAAAAACGAGACAGCTCGGCCCCGTGTTAATTACGAGACAACTCTTAATTAACCTAACCTAACCTAACCTACACATTATGAATCGAGAGAACTAGCCAATGACATAATTATACAGTTCAGTTCAGTTGGAATTCGGGAAGTTTAGCCTTAACGTCGGCACTTCCCTAAGAGGTTTTGTTATTTTTCTTTTTGTGACTTTTTGTGACGTGCTTATTTGTCTAAAAATAAATATATCTCATTTTTCATCCCTTTTTCTGAAATCTTCTTTCTTCTCTCTTCTTTCTTCAGTCTTGTTTCTTCTCTCTTCTTCCTTCATTCTTGTTTCTTCTCTCTTCAGTCTTCTTATTTCAGTTCTTTCAATTTTTTTCTCTCGTACTCTCCACATTTGATAGATTGTCTGTTTAACTCTATCGCTTATTTCTTTGTTAAATACAATAAACGAACATTTCGCCCACATTACACACACGCCATAAACTGGAGGCCATGTATGCAGCACCAAATCCTGCAAATCCTGTCCTCTGCGCATGCGTGAGAATCTTAGGTCCCTTGGCACGATTTTGTTTTCCTTTATAGCCTCTTATCTTATCTTATCTTATCTTAACCTAACCTAACTTAAATTTACCTAACTTAAATTTACCTAACTTAAATTTACCTAACAGTTGAACCTAAATAACATAATACAAATATTAGGGAAAAGGCCGCGCATACGCAGAGGACAGGATTTGGTGCTGCATACATGGCCTCACCCATAAACCCTCCACTTAGCTCTCCCCATCCTAATCCTGACTGGTCTCGTCAAATTGCCCCATAGCAAAACATGGGGCCGAGCTGTCTCAAATAATGGGCCGAGTTGTCTCGCCGTCGTGGCCGTTGTCCAAAAGTGGGCCGAGCTGTCCGAGCCGAGTTGTCCCATGGGCCGAGTCGTCCAGTCACCCATTTATCTATTGCGCTACGAAGACAGTTAAAGAGTGGTGGACAAGCCTACGATTTATTATGCAGTTTCGAATCCTGCATATCAATCTAAGCATGTACAAACTTTCCAAATGCGCTATCATAGGCTATGTATAGATGAAAGGAAGGAGGAATTAATGGGGCCTTAACCCTAAGGAAGGCCTCTCTATAAACTACCCCTGAACCTGTTTACTATTGATTATTACTTAGTTTTGTTTCCCTTCCTATCTGATTAATCACATTATTTCCGATTTTGTAAAGTTATCTTTTACTATTAAACAAAATTCGTGTCAGTATTCATTAAATTTTATCCTGATAATCGTCGCAATTCGTTTTGCATTAACTAAATAAGTAATCTAGATCAGAAAATTCCTTACATAGTAAGCTGGTTCCTTGGACATAACCGCTACTTACTGTTCAACATAATGGCACAAGCTTCATAATGATACTATCAGTGATTGTAAAGATATTTTGAAACACAAGCACGTAAATGAAGTAGTTACTTATACGAGATGTGTCTAATGCCTTCATAAATTATTCGATGAACGATTGTCAGGCTACGAGTTATGTTTTCTTCTAACAACGCCGTGGTGCGTATTTATATGTGACTCGAGTATTTGTAAGTCATCTCACACGATAATTGTATTATTCACCCAATGAATTATATATATTGCCCGTAATGAGCATACGTCATGGAAATCCTTGAACTTCATCCAATCCATAACATATCCTTATGTGTGACTAAGCTTTAAACTTCGTGTGTCCAGGCATTTTGACCCCAACGTCCCTTGAATTAGGCATTGTCAGTCTTTTGGCTTTGGGGGAGACACTCGTTGCAGGCAAACTGCCGTTTGTGTCCTTCATACACATATAAAATTAACCAGAATTTAGTATGGCAATAACTTAATATATTGAGCTATCGCTTCACCCTTATATCGTGTTATAGCCATGTGTATGTGACCCTAGGAACAGAGATGACCGAGTCAAATCCCTGGAATAATGTAAACTAAATATTGTGGTTGGGTGAATAACGTATACCAACCTCAACCTCATGAATTTAGGTGTTTGTATAAGGAGTGTTTGAAGATCGTGTGGCGGCGAAACAAACTGTAAAAATAGCATGAACCCATAAGTAATATAAGGAATATAGGTTTATATGAATAGGTTCTGAACTGTAAGTAAAGGATATAAGAGTCTGAAAGAGAGGGCAAAAGTCGTTGGAGAGTAGGCCGAGAAACAGCCATGTTGTTTGAAATCTGTATATCCATGTGTTGTATATATCAATAAAAAGAAATGTGATTAAGAGGCCCGTGCTCAATTAACCCGTGTAAAGAAAACGTTTGTGCACTACAAAATTACCTCATCCCATTGTTATTGAACCCTGTTGGATGTATCCATTTCAGGTATCTTTCCCCAACAGTTTGAATATTTTCTCAATATAGTAACAATGTTGAGAACTAATATAACCTTGGTAAATCGAAGAAAACGGTTTATATTTATTTGCTTATTATAGCACAAAGTAAGACTACATAGCCTATTTTAGTTATAATGCACTTAAGAATGTTTTAATTTAGTTCTTACAATCCTTAATATGTGAAATTTAGTTTGCATACAAATTATTTATTATGTTCTCTCCACTAACCAACTTTACTCCTAAACTCGGTTAATGAAATTAGCAATATAATACAATTCGACGAATATATAATAAATGCGCCAAATGGCGTCCACCATATTTTGAAACCTGCAACATGGTATTATATGATCACTGTTTATGACAGAAGAGATTTGGATATAGAAAAACAAGAGGAGAGAACCATAAAGAGGTAACATATGTAACAATACGGCTGACGGCGGAATGGCAAGAAAAACGAATTTTCATCACAAATTAAACATTATGGATAACGAAAAAAAAAAATATATAACAACTGATACAGACAAAATTGAAACCACAAGAAGAATACAAAGCAAAAAATTAAGTCAAAGAAGTGAACTTTATAAAATAAAAACGGCTAGTAGGAAATAGAGGTAAACAAGTAAGCTAATAGATGAATAATAGATAACAATTATATAAGCAAAATGTAAACACACAAAACAGGAAAATAATCAAAGCAGTAAATATTTAGACACTAAATAATTGGGGGAAACGTAAAAATATAACAAGTGAAATTGATATTGATAATAGACAATGCATATAAATAATGTAATATAATAAAGTGCAGTTGCATAAAGGAATGACGAGAAGACAAATAGTGGGTAATAAAGGAGGAAGAGAGATAGACAAGGCAAAATCAGCCTCGATATCAAGGGGCCTTCAACTATGGTATACATTTTACTGATGTATGCCATCCTCCCACCTCTCTCTCGGTCTATATCTTCCTCTCTGTCCTTCAACAGTGTCACTTCAGTGACCTGAAGTGAGGTAAGTGTTTTTAAAGTGAGATAAGTGTTTTTAAAGTGAGTTTAATGTTTTTAAAGTGAGTTAAGTGTTTTTAAGTGAGTGAAGTGATCTGAAGAAAGTGATCGTCACCATGCCTCGTGCCTGTACCAACTGCACCGGTAGGTTTGGTGCTTCCATGTTTGCTCCTGCCGATCCACAAGTCTGCCGACTCTGCCAGCAACGAGAGGATTTGACAGCAAAATTGGATGAAACCCACAACAAGATCAACGCCCTCACCAGGAAGCTGGAATCACTCCAAGAATTTGTAACACTCAACGTTGGAGTATCACTAACTCCAATTGTTTCAACTCCAGCATCCACCACCGCCCCAACGTCATCTGCCAACAATCCAACACCTGCAGTAGCCACTGCAACAGATGCTTCTGATGAACCTGAGCCGACATCAAACCAGGACGGCTGCCCTGTTCACCTTAGTCTCTCCCCCACTGCTCGTGCAAGAAGTCTGCTAGCACAAACAGTACCAACCCCTCGCCCCCGTTCTACCCACTCCTCTCCCCGACCTGTATGCAGCGTCTCGCCACCACAGATTTCCGGATTTACACCAGTGAGGAACGGTGCACGACCAACACAGAAAAGGTCTCATCTACCAGTCACAATGTCAAACAGATTTGAGATCTTGGTAGAGATGGAAGACGAACCAGAAGAGACCAGGCTCGTTGGGGATTCCATCCTACGAGGACAGGTCGAAGAGTTCTGCGACAGAGTCCCAAATCGACGAAAAAGATTTTGCATCCTAGGAGCTGGACTGGACGACATTGTGGAAGCCTTCGAAGATACCACAAAGGATGCAAACGAAAATACCCTTTTTGTCATCCATGCTGGTTCAAATGACATCATGCGCACCAGATCCGAAGAGTTGATGGAGAAATATCGCAAGATGATCCAGCACTACAAAAACAAGTCAAGGAATATCATCATCTCAGGCATTCTCCCCAAGATCGACGCACCTGACAAATTCTACGACAAGGCCTTCAGCACAAATAGCCGACTAAAATATTTGTGTCTGAAGGAAGAAGTTGAATTCATCAACCTCTGGGATAATTTCTATAACCAGCCTACTCTGTTCCGCAAGGATGGCACTCATCTAAACCCTGTGGGTTCAGCACGCATGGGTCGTCTCCTACACGAAGCAGTCCGCAGCTATGGATCAAAAAACGTCATCCGAGAAGAAGCAGCAGTGACATAAATCATCCAACGCCAAGCAAAAAACAGAGGCAACCGAGGACCACCAGCGATAAGGACCGAAGACAGCGAGGACCGAGGACAGCCATGAACATACATGTAGATCCGACAAGAACCAACAATATTATTAAAGAGCGTTCTGTGAGTTCTAAAATAAAAAATTTAAAAGGTTTTCTATGCAAACGCTCGTAGCATACGCAATACATTTTCAGATTTAGAGGAGCTAGTGTTTACAGAAAATTATGATGTGATTGGCATAACAGAATCTTGGCTCAATACAGAAGATAGAGACTTATTAGCAAAGTATTCACTTCCCGGTTATGTAATGTTTGAGAAAAGCTGAATAAATCGAAATGGAGGTGGCGTTTTACTTTATATCAAAGAAAGTCTTAACCCTACCCTCTTGTCAAAACCTCAAATTGTGAATGACGACACATCTAATGTGCTAATAAAGAATAATAAAGGTACAAAAATAATACTTGCGTTAATATAGACCTCCAGCTCAATCAGTGCAAACTGACCGAGAAATTTACGAACAAATTGCAGATGTAAGTAACTCCCAAGATACCGTAATTTTTGAATAGACTTTAATTTACCTGTGACTAAGTGGGGCGATACTCTTACTTCACACTCCGGACATGACTTTTATACGAACTTGCAAGAGAGTTCGCTTTATCAATTTGTTCGAACACCGACCCGTGGTAATAACGTTCTTGACATTGTACTTGCAACAAAAGAAGAATTAATAGAGAATTTGAATGTTGGTGATGAATTCAGTAACAGCGACCATCGTACGATAACTTTCACTTTAAACTTTACTAGTAACGAACCAAATAGTAGCATCGAAAAGTCCCTAATTTCAAGAAAGCAAACTTTCATAAACTTAGAGCTATGTTTAAAGAAACTGACTGGAGCTTTTTAATTAACAATAACGACATAAATACATCTTGGAAGTTATTCGAAACCACTTACCTAAAAGCAGTGCAAGACTGCATACCATCGAAAATACGATGTCCAGGCCATAATAATAAGCCCAAATGGTGGAATAAAGATATTTCAAACTGCCTACTTGCTAAAATTTTTGCTAAGGATAGATTAAAATCCTCACAAAATGACAAAGAACGGGTGAAATTTGTAGAGCTACGACGCAAAGCCAAAAAGTTAATTAAGCAAAGTAAAAAGACCCTAGAGTTACATATTGCGAATCAAAGTAAAACAAACCCGAAAGAATTCTATAGTTATATCAGAAAGAAAAAAGTAGTTACTTCAACTGTTGGACCGTTAGTCGATGAAAATGGAGAATACACCAAAGACGAAGTACAAATGAGTAATGCCCTCAATACCTTCTTTGCATCAGTTTTTACAACAGAAGACCTCAGTGATATCCCTACACCATCGCCGATTCAGATTGATAATTCAGATGTTCTAAGCAATATCACCGTTACAGAGAGAGAAGTATTGAATTGTTTAGATAAACTCAAGGTAAATAAAACGCCTGGACCTGATACAATCTCGCCTAGAGTTCTAATGGAAGCTAAGGATGAGCTCTCCAAACCACTGACATTACTATTCAATAAATCCTTGCAGTCTGGAACTATGCCTGATCAGTGGAAGATAGCCAACGTAACACCGATATTAACCCTTAATTAGCGGCGCGCGACATGTCGAGTGAAATAAATTTGGACTATCTGGCGGCGTGCGACATAAGTCGAGCGCCATTTTCAGCACGTAATGTTGCAGTGAGAGAGAGCTGAGCGGTGTGAGAAGCGTAGGGTGGCTATGACCGCCGCCCAACACCACGGTGGGCCAACTGAAGTGAAAACCACCCTACCTTGCCACCACACACTCGGTACATACTCAATTATGTGAGGAAAGTACCGAATTACATGGTATTTGCACTCGTCTTGCAATATAATTGCAAGAGAACCAGAGGTCGTACAAGGATCCTTGTGGTGTCATTGGAAAGCTCTGTTTATGCCCTTTCAGGGATAGATACTTGTTTTACGCTCTGGGTCTTATTTAGGCATGAAAATGATCACGTAAACAGACCTATTTTGGCTAAAAACACACCGCTGGGCGGGGTGTAATATATAAATAGACCGCCTAGCCCGCTAATTAAGGGTTAAAAAAAGGCAGCAAATCCCTGCCCAGTAACTATCGTCCAATTAGCTGAACCTCAGTTGTATGTAAAATGCTAGAAACGGTCATACGAGACAGACTCGTAAATCACTTAGAGGAAAAATAACATACTTAAAGATACTCAACACGGCTTTCGTAAAAAACGTTCCTGTTTAACAAACCTCTTAGACTTCTTCCACGATATCCTCAACCTCTACGATGAGAGTAAAGCTGTAGATATTATATACCTTGATTTTCAAAAGGCCTTTGACAAAGTTCCCCACAAATGTTTACTGCTATAACTAAAAGCGCATGGAATACAAGACGGTGTGTTGAAATGGATACAAAATTGGCTCAGCAACAGAAAGTAAAGAGTAGTCATAAACATTAAGGCATCTAAATGGACCAATGTAAGTAGCGGGGTACCCCAGGGATCGGTACTAGGACCAATTCTCTTTCTAATTTACATCAACGACATAGATGAGGGTCTCACCTGTACAATCTCAAAATTTGCTGACGATATAAAAATTGCAAATAGCGTACTCTCAAAAGAACAAGTTGACGATATGCAACACAATCTAGATAAATTGTCACATTGGGCCCAAATTTGGCAAATGAGTTTCAATGCGGATAAATGTAAAGTACTACATATCGGATACCTAAATGAGAAAGCAAACTATTCGATGAATGGCACTCAGCTTAAGAATGTAAACAGAGAAACCGATCTGGGAGTAACAATATCGAGTAACCTAAAACCGAGTCTACAATGTTCAGAAGTTGTTAAGAAGGCAAACAAAATAATTGGCTTTATAGGCAGGTCATTTGACCATAAATCCAAAGACGTTATTCTAACCCTTTACAATTCCTTAGTCCGCCCTCTTCTGGAATACTGCGTTCAATGCTGGTGCCCTTATTACCAAAAAGACATAAACAAGCTAGAATGAGTTCAACGTAGAGTTACCAAAATGATACCTAGCCTAAAGAACAAACCATACGAAGAGCGTCTTAGAGAATTAAATCTATTTCCTTTAACCCAGCGCAGATTAAGAGGTGACTTAATTCAAGTGTTCAAAATCATCAAAGGCATCGACAATATGAACTGTAGTAAGTACTTCACTATCGACCAATCTAATTACACGCGGGGAAACGGTTGCAAAATTATTGGTAAATCTTTTAACTCACACGAATTTAAGAATTTCTTCTTCAATCGAGTTGTCAACTTGTGGAATGGGCTTCCCCGAGACGTTATAGACTGCAGCACCGTTGATTCATTTAAACTCCGCCTAGACAAATATCTCGCATCAAACCCGCGACTGACTGCGTTTGTAAATGAATAACTTTATTTTATCCTCCCCTCAGTTACTAACCCATATGTCCCCTACTAACTTCCTAGTCCAGCCACGGACATTAGTTCCAGGGCAGTAGTTCCCTTTCCAATGTTCCCTTACCCACTCTAAACCACTGTTTGGACACCTGATCCTCAGTGTTTTGGAGGACAAGCAGCCTAGAAGGGTCACTAGACCTGTTGTTGCTTGATTTCCTTTGTACTCCTTTGTACTCGTACACTATCTTAGTCATTCTCTCGCTTCCCATACGTTCCAAATGGCCGAACCATCTCAAAGTGTTCCTTTTCACACTTTCCAGCACATCTACATCTACACCACTCTCGTACTTCCTTATTCGTCTGTCTATCCCTAAATGTAACTCAGCACGCACTTCTCAAGTAACTCCTTTCCACCCCTCTCACTCTTGGTTTGTATCTTCAAACAACATCCATACTTCATTCTGATACGTCGGGATTACCACACTATCATGCAAAGGCTTCTCTACTTCCATGCTGACCACCGTTTCTTGTTACCGTACTGCTTTCAGCGTTCCATCTATCCTATTCCCCTGTTGCACTCTCTCCCGCACTTCTTCCTCCATTCTCCCATCTTTACGCAACACACTGCCCAAATACTTCTATGAACTGACATTATCCATAACCTGACCGTTCAACCTCGCCTCACACTCTGTGACTGCACCCCATTCAAAGACCATGACCTTACTCTTCCCCACATTTACCTTCAGATTCCGTTTTTCACACTGTTCCAAACATATTTGCCAGATCCTGCAATTCCCATTCACTATCGCTCATCAGAACTGTATCATCAGCAAACATTAATACAGGCAACTTCCACTTATTTCCTTCCTTTATAAGCGGTACTGCTCCACTGCTCTTCCTTGTATTTCTTTCAAGACTCCATCCATATATACAGTATATTGAACAACCATAGGGACATCACTCACATCCTTGCTTTAACCCGGGAATGGCGCTGAGACTCTTAAGAGGTTTTACTGGGCGAAGGCGACGGGACTCTTAAAATCCAAGGCCTAAAAAAAAAAAAAAAAAAAAAAAACCCAGTGGCACTCAAAGCAAAGGACTATGTGATTAAGTGAGATAATTCCCCTCCATACTTCCTATCACTTTTCCACATGTGTTCAAACCCCCCCCCCCCCCTTCAATTATTACCTATTTTTCCTCTTATTCCCTTGTTTATCGGTTTATTTTCCACGCCAATATCCCCCCACTTGGTTTCAAGGTCAAAGGGGAGGCATATAGAGATCATAGCAAGAGAAAGGCTTCACTTCCAAGGCGTCAGTGTCGATCGATAAGTGAAAGGGGGAAGGGTGTGCGCCGCACCGACTCTCCTCTCATAAATGAACAGATCGGCAATACTTCGTCTTTTTCACCCCCCAAATACTATTCCCACTTGTTTTATTGCAGTTACATATTAATATCTTCATATTAAACGTAAAATAGGTGCATATGAATAAGTAATAATGATATTTATCGGATAATGACGATCTTCGTCGGGAATGAGCCTAAATACGTTCGCCTGGCGGGCACTTTCAAATACCATAGCTTCGCCGTTCAAAGGTTAACCCAACAGTCAGATCAAAGAACTAGATCTGTTCATTCCCCACACATACTGCTGCCTTTGCACCCTCATACATGCTCTTCACTGCTTTCAGCAACTTGCCAGCTACTCTGTATATTCACAATAGCCTACTTTCCACAGAGCTTCTCTATCAACTCAGTCGTAGGCCATCTCCAAGTCCATAAAGGCAGCATACAACTTTTGTCCCTTCTCCAGATATTTCTCCACTACACATTTCAAGGCAAGAATCTGGTCTACACATCCTCTTCCCTTCCTAAACCAGCCCTGCTCCTCACCTACCCAGACACAAAATAGAAGGCAAACTTATAGGAACTGAGAAAAGTTAACAATAAAATTAAATGAGTGTGTATTTGTGAGATATACTTGATATATATATATATATATATATATATATATATATATATATATATATATATATATAAGAGAGTATGGGTCTGTGGGTTCAAGGATTGTGTGGGTGAGAATGAAAGTAGGAATACAAACGTGGGTGATTGTATGCGTGTATGCCCCGACAGAGGATATACTTGAAAGAAAGAAAGAGGAGTTCTGGATGAATGTGGAGGCGTGCCTGGAGAAGTTTGACAAGAACGAAAGAATATTTCTGATTGGGGATATGAATGGTAAGGTGGGTGATAGGAAAGTTGAGGGAGTGGTGGGAGGGTGGGGGGTACCATCAGAGGTGAATGGGAATGGTAGTGCACTTGTGGACGTATGTGTGGGGAGGAGGCTGTGGATAGCCAGCACCTTCTTCCGACACAGAATGATCCACAGGTACACGTGGAAACGGATGTTGACGATGAAGGATAAGACAGTGGTGGAACGAAAGTCATTGATTGATTATGTATGTGTGGATGAACGAATGAAGAAATCTGTGATGGATGCTAGGGTGTATAGGGGTATTGGAGGGGGTCTGTCTGATCATTATGTAGTGGTAGCTAAGGTTAGGATACAAAAGAAGTGGGTGAGGAGAGCGGGAGGGAGGCGAGAGGAGGGTGGAATGGTGAGGAGGGTGGAGAGGTTGCAGGAGGAGGAAATCAGGGAGGAGTACAGGAGAGCAGTGGAAAGACGACTAGGTGGGTTCGACCTGGAAGTTATGGAGGAAGTGGAGGAGATGAGCAAGGTGTTTAAGGATGAGATCTGTGCAGCATGTGAGGAGGTGTGTGGAGTGAGGAGAAGAGGGAGGGGAGTGAAAGGTACAGCATGGTGGACAGAAGAGGTACGAATAGCTGTGGAAGAAAAGAAGAAAGCATATAGAGAGTGGTTGGGTAGCAGAGGGAATGAAGATTCCGAGAGACAGAAACGAGCGAGGTACGTGGAGAGTAAGAGGGTGGTGAAGAGAGTAGTGAAGGAAAGTAAGAGAAGAGTAGATGAGGAATTTGGAAGGAATCTGAGTGTAAAATGGAGGGAGAGTAAGAAACTGTTCTGGAAAGAAGTCAAGAAAGTTAGGGAAGGTAGCAAGGGAAACAGTAAGGGTGTGAAAGATAAGAATGGGAGAATGCTAGCCGAGAAGCAAGAGAGAGTCGAAAGATGGAGGGAGTACTTCAGTGAGTTGCTAAATGAAAGGAATGAAGAGCCAGCAAACATAGCTGGATATGGTATGGGAGGGAGAAGAAGAGAAGTAGTGGAGGAGGAGGTGGGGATCAGGAGGTCAGAAGTGTGGGAAGCCATGAAAAGAGTGAAGTTGGGGGAAAGCACCAGGAACAGATGGTGTGTGGGGAAATGTTGAGGTATGGTGGTGAGATAGTGATAGAATGGGTATGGAAAATGTGCAAACTAGCATGGGAGAAGGGGAGTGCACCCGATGACTGGAAGACTGGCATAATAGTCCCCCTATATAAGGGCAAAGGGGAAAGAGGAGTGTGTGGTAACCACCGAGGAATATGTCTTCTAAGCGTAGTAGGGAAGGTATACAGTAGGGTAGTGATTGAGAGAGTGAGAGTGAGAACGGAGAAATGGATAGGCGACGAGCAGGGAGGTTTTAGGAAGGGAAGAGGATGTGTAGATCAGATTTTTACCCTGAATTGTGTTGTGGAGAAGTATCTGGAGAAGAAACAAAAGGTGTATGTTGCCTTTATGGACTTGGAGAAGGCCTATGACAGAGTGGATAGAGAAGGTTTGTGGAAAGTACTTAGAATATACGGAGTAGAGGGCAAGTTGCTGAAAGCAGTGAAGAGCATGTATGAGGGTGCAAAGGCGGCAGTACGTGTGGAGAGTGAGCAGAGCGAGTTCTTTGACCTGAATGTTGGTTTGAAACAGGGGTGTGTGATGTCCCGTGGTTGTTTACTGTATATATGGATGGAGTTATGAAAGAAATACTATCAAGAGCAGTGGATGTTGGTGTATCGCTGAAAAGGGAGGGAATTGAGTGGAAGCTACCTATACTGCTGTTTGCGGATGATACAGTTCTGATGAGTGATAATGAATGGGAGTTGCAGGGTCTGGTAAATGAGTTTGGAACAGTGTGCGAAAAACGGAATTTGAAGGTAAATACGGGGAAGAGCAAGGTTATGGTCTTCGAAAGGGGTGAAGTCACAGAGTGTGAGGTGAAGCTGAACGGTCAGGCTATGGAGATCGTCAACTCTTTTAAGTATCTGGGCAGTGTGTTGAGTAAAGATGGGACTATGGAAGAAGAGGTGCGGGAGAGGGTACAACAGGGGAAGAGGGTTGTAGGAACGCTAAAAGCAGTAACAAGAAATAGGGTGGTCAGTATGGAAGTGAAGAAGTCCTTGCATGACAGTGTGGTAATCCCGACACTGACTTACGGAAGCGAAGCATGGACGTTGGTTGAGAGACTCAGACCAAGAGTGAGAGCAGTGGAAATGAATTACTTAAGGAGTGCGTGCGGAGTTACATGGAGGGATAGACAGACTAATGAGGAAGTAAGAAGGAGGTGTGGTGTGGAGGTAGATGTGCTGGAAAGTGTGAAAAGGAACAACTTGAGATGGTTCGGCCATATGGAACGTATGGAAAGCGAGAGAATGACTAAGAGGGTGTATGAGAGCGAGGTGGAGGGACAGAGGGGGAGAGGTAGACCGAATATGAGGTGGAAGGATGGAGTGAGGAAGTACATGAACGAAGGTGGTGCTGGTTGGGGGGAGGGGCGTCGACTGACTGGGGACAGAGGTGCATGGGGGCGGTTCGTTCGTGGCCACCCCTTCGGGGATCACGGCGTCAGGCAATAGATAGATAGATAGATATATATATATATATATATCAAGTATATCTCACAAATACACATGAGCTACTAAATGTTTACATACTCCCAGCCAGACTCGAACCTCCGACATTACGAACGAGTGTCCAAGCTTTAATCCACTACACCACGGCGTGATAAAGGAACCATAAGCTTTTCCTATTTATAGCAAGAAGGGAAATCCTATTTGGAGAATGTATTTCAATTCATGCAAAAGTCGCAGGATCCATATTCCAGGATACCATACAGGGATTTAAACAAGTTTTCCTACGCAAGTCGGGTTATAGAGATTTAATTTAATTATCGCCCAGTCAAACACTAGAGTAATTAATATCAAGTATATCTTACAAATACACATGAGCTACTAAATGTTATATACTCCCAGCCGGACTCAACCTCCGACGAACAGGTCGAAGAGTTCTGCGACAGAGTCCCAAATCGACGAAAAAGATTTTGCATCCCAGGAGCTGGACTGGACGACATTGTGGAAGCCTTCGAAGATACCACAAAGGATGCAAATGAAAATACCCTTTTTGTCATCCATGCTGGTTCAAATGACGTCATGCGCACCAGATCCGAAGAGTTGATGGAGAAATATCGCAAGATGATCCAGCACTACAAAAACAAGTCAAGGAATATCATCATCTCAGGCATTCTCCCCAAGATCGACGCACCTGACAATTTCTACGACAAGGCCTTCAGCACAAATAGCCGACTAAAATATTTGTGTCTGAGGGAAGAAGTTGAATTCATCAACCTCTGGGACAACTTCTACAACCAGCCTACTCTGTTCCGCAAGGATGGCACTCATCTAAACCCTGTGGGTTCAGCACGCATGGGTCGTCTCCTACACGAAGCAGTCCGCAGCCATGGATCAAAAAACGCCATCCGAGAAGAAGCAGCAGTGACATAAATCATCCAACGCCAAGCAAAAAACAGAGGCAACCGAGGACCACCAGCGATAAGGACCGAAGACAGCGAGGACCGAGGACAGCCATGAACATATATGTAGATCCGACAAGAACCAACAATATTATTAAAGAGCGTTCCGTGAGTTCTAAAATAACAAATTTAAAGGTTTTCTATGCAAACGCTCGTAGCATACGCAATAAATTTTCAGATTTAGAGGAGCTAGTGTTTACAGAAAATTATGATGTGATTGGCATAACAGAATCTTGGCTCAATACAGAAGATAGAGACTTTTTAGCAGAGTATTCACTTCCCGGTTATGTAATGTTTGAGAAAAGCCGAATAAATCGAAATGGAGGTGGCGTTTTAATTTATATCAAAGAAAGTCTTAACCCTACCCTCTTGTCAAAACCTCAAATTGTGAACGTCGACACATCTTTTGTGCTAATAAAGAATAATAAAGGTACAAAAATAATACTTGCGTTAACACATTACGAGCGGGTGGGTCGGTAACTTCTATTACCCGCCATGCGGGTGGTTTTACCCTAAATGGGGTTGTTTCCGTGCTCTTTTTCATGCATAAACAAGACCCAGAGTGTAATACAAGTATCTATCCTTGAAAGGGCATAAACAGAGCTTTCCAATGACACCCGAAACATCCTTCTACGACCACTGGTTCTCTTGCAACGATCGTGCAACACGAGTGCAAAAACCCTAAAAATAAGGTAATTTCCTTACATAATTCCCTGTGTAGCGAGTGAGAGAGGGTGGAGGAGGGTCTAATAAATTTCAGTCGACCCACGGCGGTGGTGGCGAGCGGTCAGGAGGGAATCTATGCTCCTCGCACCGCTCAGCTCTCTCTCACAGCACATTACGTGCTCAAAATTGCACTCGACATCTGTCGAGGCCCGCATATGGGCACGTTTTCTTTAACTCGACATATGTTGCGCGCCGATGGTTAAGAGTTAATATACAGACCTCCAGCTCAATCAGTGCAAACTGACCTAGAAATTTACGAACAAATTGCAGATGTAAGTAACTCAGAAGATACCGTAATTTTTGGCGACTTAAATTTACCTGTGACTAAGTGGGGCGATACTCTTACTTCACACTCCGGACATGACTTGTATACGAACTTGCAAGAGAGTTCGCTTTATCAATTTGTTCGAACGCCGACCCGTGGTAATAACGTTCTTGACATTGTACTTGCAACAAAAGAAGAATTAATAGAGAATTTGAATGTTGGTGATGAATTCAGTAACAGCGACCATCGTACGATAACTTTCACTTTAAAGTTTACTACTAACGAACCAAATAGTAGCATCGAAAAAGTCCCTAATTTTAAGAAAGCAAACTTCCATAAACTTAGAGCTATGTTTAAAGAAACTGACTGAAGCTTTGTAATTAACAATAACGACATAAATACATCTTGGAAGTTATTCGAAACCACTTACCTAAAAGCAGTGCATGACTGCATACCATCGAAAATACGGCATCCAGGCCATAATAATAAGCCCAAATGGTGGAATAAAGATATTTCAAATTGCCTGCTTGCTAAATTTTTTTGCTAATGATATATTAAAATCCTCACAAAATGACGAAGAACGGGTGAAATTTGTAGAGCTACGACGCAAAGCCAAAAAGTTAATTAAGCAAAGTAAAAAGACCTTAGAGTTACATATTGCGAATCAAAGTAAAACAAACCCGAAATAATTCTATAGTTATATCAGAAAGAAAAAAGTAGTTACTTCAACTGTTGGACCGTTAGTCGATGAAAATGGAGACTACACCAAAGACGAAGTACAAATGAGTAATGCCCTCAATACCTTCTTTGCATCAATTTTTACAACAGAAGGCCTCAGTGATATCCCTACACCATCGCCGATTCAGATTGATAATTCAGATGTTCTAAGCAATATCACCGTTACAGAGAGAGAAGTATTGAATTGTTTAGATAAACTCAAGGTAAATAAAATGCCTGGACCTGATACAATCTCGCCTAGAGTTCTAAAGGAAGCTAAGGATGAGCTCTCCAAATCACTGACATTACTATTCAATAAATCCTTGCAGTCTGGAACTATGCCTGATCAGTGGAAGCTAGCCAACGTAACACCGATATTCAAAAAAGGCAGCAAATCCCTACCCAGTAACTATCGTCCAATTAGCTTAACCTCAGTTGTATGTAAAATGCTAGAAACGGTCATACGAGACAGACTCGTAAATCACTTAGAGGAAAATAACATACTTAAAGATACTCAACACGGCTTTCGTAAAAAACGTTCCTGTTTAACAAACCTCTTAGACTTCTTCCACGATATCCTCAACCTCTACGATGAGAGTAAAGCTGTAGATATTATATACCTTGATTTTCAAAAGGCCTTTGACAAAGTTCCCACAAACGTTTACTGCTAAAACTAAAAGCGCATGGAATACAAGACGGTGTGTTGAAATGGATAGAAAATTGGCTCAGCGACAGAAAGCAAAGAGTAGTTATAAACGGTAAGGCATATAAATGGACCAATGTAAGTAGCAGGGTACCCCAGGGATCGGTACTAGGACCAATTCTCTTTCTAATTTACATCAACGACATAGATGAGGGTCTCACCTGTACAATCTCAAAATTTGCTGACGATACAAAAATTGCAAATAGCGTACTCTCAAAAGAACAAGTTGACGATATGCACCACAATCTAGATAAATTGTCATGTTGGGCCCAAATTTGGCAAATGAGTTTCAATGCGGATAAATGTAAAGTACTACATATCGGATACCTAAATGAGAAAGCAAACTATTCGATGAATGGCACTCAGCTTAAGAATGTAAACAGAGAAACCGATCTGGGAGTAACAATATCGAGTAACCTAAAACCGAGTCTACAATGTTCAGAAGTTGTTAAGAAGGCAAACAAAATAATTGGCTTTATAGGCAGGTCATTTGAGCATAAATCCAAAGAAATTATCCTAACCCTTTACAATTCCTTAGTCCGCCCTCTTCTGGAATACTGCGTTCAATCCTGGTGCCCTTATTACCAAAAAGATATAAACAAGCTAGAACGAGTTCAACGTAGAGTTACCAAAATGATACCTAGCCTAAAGAACAAACCATACGAAGAGCGTCTTAGAGAATTAAATCTATTTCCTTTAACCCAGCGCAGATTAAGAGGTGACTTAATTCAAGTATTCAAAATCATCAAAGGCATCGACAATATAAACTGTAGTAAGTACTTCACTATCGACCAATCTAATTACACGCGGGGAAACGGTTGCAAAATTATTGGTAAATCTTTTAACTCGCACGAATCTAAGAATTTCTTCTTCAATCGAGTTGTCAACTTGTGGAATGGGCTTCCCCGAAACGTTATAGACTGCAGCACCGTTGATTCATTTAAACTCCGCTAGACAAATATCTCGCACCAAACCCGCGACTGCGTTTGTAAATGAATAACTTTATTTTATCCCCCCCTCAGTTACTAACCCATCTGTCCTCTACTAACTTCCTAATCCTGCCACGGACATTAGTTCCAGGGCAGTAATTCCCTTTCCAATGTTCCCTTACCCACTCTAAACCACTGTTTGGACACTTGATCCTCAGTGTTTTGGAGGACAAGCAACCTAGAAGGGTCACTAGATCTGTTGTTGCTTGATTTCCTTTGTACTTTGTACATTCAGGACGAGTGTCCAAGCTTTAATCCACTACACCACTGCGTGATAAGGGAAGTTTAACCCTTTCCTATTTAAATTAAGGAGAAGGGAAATATAAATAGGAAAAGGTCAAGTTTTTTTATCACACCATGGTGTAGCTAAATAAATGCGGTCAATAAACACATGCTTGTAGATACAAAAATAAACAGCGAAGATAAGGGGGGAACTTAAAGAAGGGTAATAGCCTAATCAACAATTTTTTTTTTTGGAAGAATAGAGTAAGATATAATGAAATGTTATAAATAATATACTAAGACAGTAAAATAAGGAAGAATGAAAACAGTCAACACAATTTATTAAATCAAGGAAAGATAAAAACCTTGAAGGATAAAGGATGAACTAAGAGAGAGAGAGAGAGAGAGAGAGATTTGATTTGATTTGATTTTATTGTTTTATTGAGAAAAGTACAAATGTTACACAAGTATCATAGTTACATTATCTCAAAAGGGCGAAGGTGCATACGCAATATTCACCCTATTTCTGGCTTAAACTATGTCATTACATATATAGTTAGATGAGTAATACATTGATATTGAAGATTAATTTTAACACTACCTAAGTTTAGTATATACAGTATTATAATAAAGACATATCTAAAATATATGAGTCCCCGTTATAGACCTTGATCAGATTGTGTTTTGTTTTTTAAACACGCATGCTGTCCCACAAGACCCCCAACTGAGCCCCGACCGTGTTAATCCCTCCTTAAACATCCTAGAGGGACCCTAACCGTCGTGACCCAGTCACCAGACCCCAGCACCCAAAACATACAGCCATACAGATTCAGATTCAGATTCATATTATTTTATTTCCATAAAATAATATTCGGAGGGAAGGTGCAAGTAGTCCTCCGGGAGGGATGTGCCGCATATCCGGAGGTACTTGTACATCAAGCCATTAGCCGAGAATATTGAGGACAATACAGCTGTATGGTTAGGGAGCGTAGGTTCACTGACCCAGGGTGGCCTGTAAGGCACCACTAGAATGTACATGTGTTTAGTTGAAGAGCATAGCTACACATCAAATTATATGTTTTATAATTTTACATTCTTTTAAAAGGTTGTACATAGTTCCACTGTTGAACATCCATATTATCTGTTTAGTTACATTTTCAATTGTATTATTTCTATATTTTATTAAAGTTATACATTGCAGTATATAATGTTGAAGGGTGTGAGATCTTGGCCTATTGCACAGCCTACAACTCCTATCCTTCTCTGCAGTATTAATGCCTAATTCCCAGTAATATTTGTAGCCTAGTCTTAACCTAGTACATACAGAATCTTTTCACTTACTTGTAACATTCCCATAATTGAATTTAGTTTTATCTACCACCTCTCTGTAATGATGCATGGTGGTACTAGGCCTGGCTATATACTTACACTCGATATCTCTAGCTTCTTTTACTTCTTGACATTTCTTTATTTTGTTTTTTACCTGTTTCAAAGATAGAGTACATTGTACATCAATTTCCATTTTTTCAGTAGCATTTTTAGCTATTATATCAACTTTTTCATTATAGGTAATCCCTGTATGTGATGGTATCCATGAAAACACAATTTTTCTCCCTTTTAATTGGAGTTGATGTACAATATTCCGGCATTGGATAACAATATTTTCGTATACTGGTGTTTTACAGTTTAGGGAGTCCAGAGCCCCTCTGCTGTCAACAAAGAAGCTTACATCCCCTTCTCCTCCTTCGATTTCTTTAAGTCCATATAATATCGCATACAATTCAGCCTGAGTTGATGATATATTATCGCTTAGCCTATAATTATATTCTGTTTCTAGCCACATGTTGGAGTCTTGCATGTAATCTCTAATTAAAATCCCACAACCTGCCCTACCATTTTCCATTACCGACCCATCACAATAAACATGTGCTACTTTACCAGTGTACATTTTGTTTATTCTCTCTTCATAAATGTTTCTTAATTCGTTCTTTTTCTTTTGTAATGGCATAATATCTAAAATTACGTCTTTCTCCTCCCATGGTGGGACAGGTTGTTCATTTTCGTAATTAATACAGTTGTTTATTAAATCATAATGTTGTATTTTGTTCACCAAATGTTTCATATATCCTTTTTTGCCTTGTCTCCAGAAGGTGCGAGTATTATTCATGCAGTCCTTTATGTCTTTCAGTAGTTCGTTGCCACCTTTTAATCTTACATGTCTAATTGCTGCTGCAATATTAGTTTGTTCTACTCTATGTTTAATGCTCGGTAGCATTGTTTCAAGCTTCATTGCATCAATCATTGCATTTTTTGGGCAGTTTAAAATAATTCTCATAGCCTCGTTTTGTATTTTTTCAAGTTTATCGAACCTTCCTTCATCAAGGCAAAAAAGGACAGGACTGGCATATTCAATGACTGACCTAATAGTACTAATGTACATCATTTTTAGTACAGGAACACCGACACCGTTACCACTCCAAGCTAAGGCTCTCAAGGGTTGCATTCGTGCCTTACATTGTGTAGTTATATAATTCACCTCAGCTTCTTTAGCTTCTGCTGTATAACCCACATACATACCCAAGTACTTATAACTATTTACTCTTTCTATATTCATGTTATTTATTGTTAGTTGCTTGTCAGTTCTTGCTCGACATTGAAATTTTGTTTTATCTTCATTTACTATTAATCCTAGTTCCTGTGTTAACTTCCCAAATTTAGTCAGCGCCTGTTGCATTTTATCAACCGTTTTGCTTTGTAGCATAATAGAGAGAGAGAGAGAGAGGGGGGGGGGGGAGAGAGAGAGGCGAGATAATGAGCTTCAGTCTACAAGTGTTCCTCCACACACCTGTCCTGAAATTCCGTACAACCACTACCACACAACCACTACACCTGTCACTACCACACAACCACTACACCTGTCACTACCACACAACCACTACACCTGTCACTATCCCACAACCACTACACCTGTCACTACCACACAACCACTACACCTGTCACAACCACACAACCACTACACCTGTCACAACCACTACACCTGTCACTACCACACAACCACTACACCTGTCACTACCACACAACCACTACACCTGTCACTACCACACAACCACTACACCTGTCACTACCACACAACCAATACCTGTCACTACCACACAACCACTACACCTGTCACTACCACACAACCACTACACCTGTCACTACCACACAACCACTACACCTGTCACTACCACACAACCACTACACCTGTCACTACCACTACACCTGTCACTACCACACAACCACTACACCTGTCACTACCACACTACCACTACACCTGTCACTACCACACAACCACTACACCTGTCACTACCACACAACCACTACACCTGTCACTACCACACAACCACTACACCTGTCACTACCACACAACCACTACACCTGTCACTACCACACTACCACACAACTACTATAAATAATTTTAAATATATATATACAGTATACACATGCTATAACCATATATCTTTTACTAGCATAATGTTTAATTTAAGAATCATAACCTAAACCACCTCAACTAACCCAACCTAAATCGACCTAACTCAACCTATCTCGACTTAACTCAACCTAACCCAACCTATCTCGACCTAACTCAACCTATCTCGACCGAACCCAATCAAACTCTAATTAACCCAACCAAACTCGACCTAACCCAACCTATCTCGACCTAACCCAACTCAAACTAACCCAACCTATCTCGACCTAACTCAACCTAACCCAACCAAACTCGAACTAACCCAACCAAACTCGAACTAACTCAACCAAACTCGAACTAACCCAACAAAACTCGAACTAACCCAACAAAACTCGAACTAACCCAACCAAACTCGAACTAACTCAACCAAACTTGAACTAACCCAACCAAACTCGAACTAACCCAACCAAACTCGAACTAACTCGACCAAACTCGAACTAATCCAACCAAACTCGAACTAACCCAACCAAACTCGAACTAACCCAACCAAACTCGAACTAACCCAACCAAACTCGAACTAACTTAACCAAACTTGACCTAACCCAACCAAACTCGAACTAACCCAACCAAACTCGAACTAACCCAACCAAACTTGAACTAACTTAACCAACCTCGACCTAACCCAACCAAACTCGAACTAACCCAACCAAACTCGACCTAACCCAACCAAACTTGAACTAACTCAACCAAAATCGAACTAAACCAACCAAACTCGAACTAACTCAACCAAACTCGAACTAACCCAACCAAACTCGAACTAACTCAACCAAATTCGACCTAACCCAACCAAACTCGAACTAACTCAACCAAACTCGAACTAACCCAACTAAACTCGACCTGACCCAACCAAACTCGAACTAACCCAACCAAACTCGAACTAACCCAATTAAACTCGACCTAACCCAACCTATCTCGACCTAATTCGACCTAACCCAACTAACTCGTCCAACCTAAAACAACCAAACTCCAGCTAACGCATTCATTTTCCTATTTTTTTCCCAGTAACCACGAGTGGAAAAATCCCAGTGCCCTGAATACCAGATTGGAGAACTTTTCAACTAATCCCAAATATTGACATTGGTGGTGTTTATTGAAAAGACACGCCAGGTTCGGTCCATCTTGAAAGGACCTGGTAAGCCGAAACGGTCGTGTCTTTACTGTACACACCATTATCGGAGAACTCAACCAGTGGACTATTTAACCAGTGTAACAGGTGCAACTTCAACCATGGCTGTTAGGTTAGGTTAAATTTAATTGGACGCTTTTTCCCATAACTTTTATCCGATAGCTTCTGGGAGATATATTTATTATAATTATATGATCTGATTAGTCAACTGATAATAAGAAATAAAAAAACACACATTCGCAATTCATTCATACTAATTTTACTTTCATGCATAAGATCACGATGAGGAACAGGGTTTATGTGGCCAACTGTACCTTCATATTAGTTGTCAATAGAAGTGCAAAATAATCTCAAGATGTTGCTAGACAATAATTTTGGATCAAGGGTTGGGGGGGGGGGGGGGAATCGTGAATTCACGGATATAATAAAATAGGTTCTTCTTTTTCTTCTTCACCGATGATACAGTGTCACTGTCCCCAGATATATGGTGCTGCGCAAGTGTTGTAGGGTAGATGATTGATATAGATATACAGGGCATTGGGGTTCCATGGCGTGAGGAGCTAACACCACAACCAATATCACCACAACCAATATCATTACTATCACCACAACCACTATCACCACAACCAAAATCACCACAACCACTTACCTTACCTTAGGTTACCTTAGGTTGTGTTCGCCACTCTCCTAGCAGCACCGAGGAGCGCGTCGCCCCTCGTTGTGGGTTGTGTTTTGGTGCAGCAGGCTGTTTGAAGAGACAGCCCGCTCCCTTGCTAAGATGGGCTCGTCTGGCACTTTTTGCAGTTCGACATCGAGGGCTCTCTTGAAGTTGTCTAAAGAGACGCCCCTCATGTCTCTTACTTGCCGTGGGAGTTTGTTGAAGAGACGTGGGCCTCTGTGTGATAACCAGCCCTCTCGCAGAGAGCCCATAGCACCCCTGTTATTCATCCGGGGGATATCGCATTCCCAGCCTCTCCTATCACTGAACTTCATGACTATCGGAGTATGTAGGTTTGGTATTAACCCTCTGCGATTTTTCACGTGTATATTATTAGGTAACGTTCTCTTCTATGTTCCAGCGAGTACAGATTCAGTGCTCTTAAACGATCCCAATAGTGTAGCTGTTTTACCGAACTTATATGCGAATTGAAATGTCTTTGTACACTCTCTAAGTCATTTATTTCACCTGCTTTGTATGGGGATGTTAATACGCTACAGTATTCAAGCCGCGGTAGCACTAGAGATTTGAAGAGCGTTATCATAGGTAATTCACCGCGTGTTTTAAATGTACGCAGAATCCAACCCGTTAAACGTTTCGCAGCCGCAACTTTGACCTGGTTATGTTCTTTGAAACACATATTTTCAGACATTAACACCCCAAGGTCTTTCACACTGTCTTTCCGTTCTATTATGTGGTTAGATTCTGTTAGGTAGTTTGTGATCACTTTAACGCCATTATTATCTCTGTACCTTATTAATTGGAATTTTTCTTCATTGAATTGCATGTTGTTTTCCCTGGTCCACTGGAACACTACATTTATGTCTTCCTGCAGCTGGCCTGTGTCCTCTTGTGTGTTTACTATCTTGCTTAGTTTTGTGTCATCCGCAAAAGACGACACCGTACTGTGTCTTGTGTTGGTATCTATGTCGCAAATTAGAATGAGGAACAGAAGGGGTGCTAGCACTGTTCCTTGGGGCACTGAGCTTTTTACATCCGAAGGCTCAGATGTGACTTGGTTTACTGCTACTGATTGTTTCCGGTTTACGAGGAAATTGTATATCCACCGTCCGATTTTCCCCGTTATACCTTTTGCTTTTAGGTTGTGGGCTATTATACCATGGTCACATTTATCAAATGCCTTAGCAAAATCGGTGTAGATGACATCAACGTTTTTCTTTTCTTCTAGCACTTTAAGAATTTTGTCATAATGTTCCAAAAGTTGTGAGAGACATGATCTTCCCGCTCTGAACCCATGTTGACCGGTGTTGTGTAGTTCATTTGCCTCCATGAAAGCCGAGATTTTGCTTCGCAGGACTCGCTCGAAAACTTTAATGATGTGGGAGGTTAGAGCTACCGGGCGGTAGTTTTTTGGTAGTGCCTTACTCCCTCCTTTATGCAGTGGGGCAATTATTGCGTTTTTTAAGCTATCTGGTATTTCACCAGTGTCTAGACTCCTTCTCCACATTATAGACAGGGATTTTGAGAGGTTTTCCTCACATTTCTTCATTAGGATCGAATTCCATGAGTCCGGGCCTGGTGCCGAGTGGGATGGCATGTTGGAAATGGCCTCTTCTATGTCGTTTGGACCGAAATCAATATCCAGCATCTGGGGGGCTTCCACAACTACTATCATCAAAACCAGTATCACCACAACCAGTATCACCACAACCACTATCACCACAACTACTATCACCAAAACTACTATCACCACAACCACTATCATCACAACCAATATCACCATAACCACTATCACCGCAACCAGTCACCACAACCACTATCACCAAAACTACTATCATCACAACCACTATCATCAAAACCACTATCACCAAAACTACTATCACCACAACCACTATCACCACAACCACTATCAACACAACCACTATCACCACAACCACTATCACCACAACCTCTATCACCACAACCACTATCAACACAACCACTATCACCACAACTACTATCACCACAACTATCACCACCATCATCTACAACCCCTGAGTTGAGGAGTTGAAATAGGGGAGCTATCCCCCCCGCCAAAGGCGGCTTTCTAGGGCCTTTCCTAGCTGATGCTGAGAGGATTGGGTTCTAGTCATGTGGTGATGGGCTGGTCTATCCGAGTGAGAACTGAGCGATCTCTGCCATACCCATAGCTTACTCTGACTGTTCCTTTTACTTATATATCTTCTAGATCTCAAGTGGCGGAGTCTTTTCTGTGGATTGACCTCCCTACTGCCAACCTAGAAGTTGGCAGATTGGGAGCCAAAGTGTCACATATTTCCCTTACCCCTCAAATTTCCCTTCATAATTGCTGAGGGGCACAGGGCCTTGGGTGGGGCTTTGGTTTCCCGGGCGTTTCCGCACCCTCCTCAGCTCCCTGCCTTGGAGTGGCTTCGGTCACCCGAGCTTGTTAGTGGTAAGCAGGGAGGATTTTGTGGGGGCGCTCGTTTATGGCCTTGGCCTTGCTCGAGACCTTGGGGCTGTTCGGCCAGACAGCCTGGGGAACAACAACAACCCCTGACTATCACCACCATCATCTACAACCACTGACTATCACCACCATCACACACAACCACTGACTATCACCACCATCACCTAAAGTCCTAAACCCATTGACTATCACCACAAATACCACTCACAATCATCACAACCACCACTCAGTCACCACAACCACCTACCAACAGCCCCACCATCACCTAAAAGTCCTAAACCCATTGACTATCACCACAAATACCACTCACAATCATCACAACCACCACTCAGTCACCACAACCACCTACCAACAGCCCCACCATCACCTAAAAGTCCTAAACCCATTGACTATCACCACAACTACCACTCACAGTCATCACAACCACCACTCATAGTCACCACAACCACGTACCACCAGCCCCTGATGCACCTACCACTTGCCACCATTGAACCTGGAGCGCGTCTAAAGGTCTTAACCCCACCATGTCTGCCGGGCTACTGTTCATTCCATCCCCATCCCGCCATGTATACGGTATAATCTGGGACATAACATAACAAACCATAACAGTGTAAAGTCAAAGTGATAATGTCAGTGTATTAATGTCGCCCCAGTATTAATGTTGTCAGTGTATAAATGTTGAGAGGGTATTTATGTCAACACGGCAATAATATCACCACGGCAATCATATCACCACTGCAATCATATCACCACTGCAATCATATCACCACGGCAATCATATCACCACGGCAATCATATCACCACTGCAATCATATCACCACTGTAATCATAACACCACGGCAATCATATCACCACGGCAATCATATCACCACTGCAATCATATCACCACGGCAATAATATCACCACGGCAATAATATCAGCACGGCAATCATATCACCACTGCAATCATATCACCACTGTAATCATAACACCACTGTAATCATATCACCACTGCAATCATATCACCACTGCAATCATATCACCACGGCAATCATATCACCACTGCAATCATATCACCACGGCAATCATATCACCACGGCAATCATATCACCACTGCATTCATATCACCACTGCAATCATATCGCCACTGCAGTTATATCACCACTACAATAATGTCACCACTGAAATCTTATCACCACTACAATAATGTCACCAATGCAGTTATATCACCACTACAATAATGTCACCACAACAATTATGTTACCAGTACAATAATGTCACCACTACAATAATGTCACCACTACAATAATGTCACCACTACAATAATGTCACCACTACAATAATGTCACCACTTCAATAATGTCACCACTTCAATAATATCACATCAATAATGTCACCACTACAATAATGTCACCACTACAATAATGTCACCACTACAATGTCACCACTACAATAATGTCACCACTACAATAATGTCACCACTACAATAATGTCACCACTGCAATAATGTCACCAATGTCATAATGTCACCACTACAGTAATGTCACCACTGCAATAATGTCACCAATGCCATAATATCACCACTACAGTAATGTCACCACTACAGTAATGTCACCACTACAATAATGTCACCACTAAAGTAATGTCACCAATGCCATAATGTCACCACTACAGTAATGTCACCACTAAAGTAATGTCACCACTACAATAATGTCACCACTACAGTAATGTCACCACTACAATAATGTCACCACTGCCATAATGTCACCACTGCCATAATGTCACCACTGCCATAATGTCACCACTGCCATAATGTCACCACTACAATAATGTCACCAATGCCATAATGTCACCACTACAATAATGTCACCACTAAAGTAATGTCACCACTACAATAATGTCACCAATGCCATAATGTCACCAATGCCATAATGTCACCACTACAGTAATGTCACTACTACAGTAATGTCACTACTACAATAATGTCACCACTACAATAATGTCACCACTAAAGTAATGTCACTACTACAATAATGTCATCAATGCCATAATGTCACCATTACAGTAATGTCACCACTACAATGTCACCACTACAATAATGTCACCCCAAATGTAAAGTCACCAATGCCATAATGTCACCACTACAATAATGTCACCACTAAAGTAATGTCACCACTACAATAATGTCACCACTGCTTTAATGCCTCAACTGATTTAATACCTAGTCATTATTGGCGTCTACCAGTTCTTCTTGAGGGGAGATCGCCACTTGAGGGATTCTTTTCCAGGGCCCCTTTCTCCCTTATGTTTAGCCCCATTGCTTTTGATACACGGTACTTAGACGTTCGCCCCATTAGTTTGGCGATTTAAAAAACTTTCGCCCCATTTCTGTCAATTTTAAGACCTTTCGTGCCTAGGTGCCTTCGTGTCCTAGGGGGTGTTCTATTTTTAAGCTTGATGAAGGTCTAGCGAGGAAACTCATAAATAAATTAATATAGACCAACAAATAAGCACTACCCCCTTGACCAATACCGATACCGTAAAACATATACAGTATAATACAGTAGTTAGATTGCTTTGACGCGCCGGAACTTTGATCACTAAACAGCTGATTTATCGACACATAATTGTACACATATGAAGCTACGATGTCTCGGAGTCATATTAACCCCTTCTGTACCGGCGACGTCTTTGACATTGTATTCTAGCTATATTTAAACGATTTTGTATAGTTTAAGAAAGATCTGTGGTAGTAAAATGGGTTAAGTGAGATAGTTCGAAGCCTGTCAATTGCTGGAGGACCTTTTTGAGCTGAATAAAGTCGTCTAATAGTAGCCAGCATATAGTTAGAAGGACGTCACCGGTACTGAATGGGTGAATATCAAAGTTTTCATAACTGACAAATTGACCACTTGCAAGTTTCGTTCTATAAGGAAGTTGGAGCTGTAAAAGTCAATATTTAGCATAATTACCAGCTAAATGCGGTTGTAGTATATACAATAAAATTCAATATACTTGTAATCCATCAGAAACCTACCTTATTAGTGCATTTCTCTCTTAATATTGATGTTCAGGGCTCCAACTTCCTCATAGCCCGAAACTCGCAAGTGGTCAGGCGAGTGATGAAGATGCGGACCAAGGTTGTATCTCTTATTAACCTTGATGCGGACATGATCATTTACGGCCAGCTAATAACCCGCAGACATTAAGGGGGAATGGTTGTTTTCTTCTGGCCCCCCCTTCTCCCTCATGTTTAGCCCCATTAGTTTTGAAATTTTAAGACGTTCGCATCACTAGTTTGGCGATTTTAAGACTTTTCGCCCCATTTTGTTGTCAATATTAAGGCCTTTCGTGCAATTTAGGTGTCGATTTTTTCCCTGGCAAAAGATAGCGAGCCGGCCTTTAGCCGGGACATTTGGCTATCGAAAAATGTACAAATTTATCTTGAGAGGCGGTCTTGGGGGTGTTTTTTAAGCTTGATAGAAGTCTAAGTAGGAAACTAAAAGAATAATAAAAATATCAATAAATAAGCAAATAAATACGCCCATCCCCCCTCAATAGGAAAACTGTACAATATTTGATTTATAGTCATAAGTTGGAAGGTGCCGTTTTTATCCATTCCTTCCTGGTTATCAGTGACGAATGTATTCAATTATGGAAGGACCTCTGGAGAGAGTTTTAACCCTTTTGATATCCAGTGGTCTTCCACAAACTGGATATTATCGTCTAGTATTAGCCAGAATACAATATATGCGCCGTCGTTGTGAAGTGTGTGTGTGTGTGTGTGTGTGTGTGTGTGTGTGTGTGTGTGTGTGTGTGTGAGTGAGGGTGGATGGGTGTGTGTGGGTGGGTGGGTGAGTGTGTGTGGGTGGGTGAGTGAGTGTGTGTGTGGATGGATGAGTGAGTGTGTGTGTGGGTGGGTGAGTGTGTGTGTATATATATATATATATGTGTGAGTGTATGTGTGTGTGTGTGTGTGTGTGTGTGTGTGTATGTATGTATATATATATGTGTGTGAGTGTGTGTGTGCAAGAAAGTATAAACACACCGCCACACGGCAGGCAATAATGTAGTGTTTCACAGGTGTGAGTGTGTGTGGGTGGGTGGGTGAGTGTGTGTGGGTGGGTGGGTGGGTGTGAGTGTGTGTGTGGGTGTATGTGTGTGTGTATAGATATATATATATGTATGTATGTGTGTGTGTGTGTGTGTGTGTGTGTATGTATATATATGTGTGTGAGTGTATGTGTGTGTGTGTGTGTGTGTGTGTGTGTGTGTGTGTGTGTATATATATATGTGTGTGAGTGTATGTGTGTGTGTGTGTGTGTGTATGTATATATATGTGTGTGTGAGTGTGTGTGTGCAAGAAAGTATAAACACACCGCCACAAGGCAGGCAATAATGTAGTGTTTCACAGGTGTGAGTGGGGGGGGGGGTCTGCTTGAGTCATTAAGGGGGAGGTAGTCGCTTTTCCTGGACCTCCTTCTCCCTCATGTTTAGCATATTAGTTTCGAGATTTTATGACGTTCGTTCCGCTAGTTTGACGATATTTGAGACTTTTCGCCTAATTTTTGTTTGTCAATATTAAGACCTTGCGTGCCATTATCAATTTTTGTCATGGCGATCGATAGCGAGACTGTAATATTAAAAGTAATCAGCCTTCGGCCGGGACATTTTTCTACCAACAAATTTACAAATTAATCTTGAAAGAGGGTCTAGGGTTTTTTGTTTTAAGCATGATGGAGGTCTTGCGAGCAAACTTAAATAAATAATATAGACCAAACAACAAGCACTACCCCCTTCAGTGTGCACTGTGCAGCCTATGTCAGTATTGTGTATGTACGTGTGTTTTATGTGTGTTGTGTGTATTATGTGAGTAAGAACGCGAGTATTGTGTAAGTGTGTGTGTTTGTGTTGTATCATATGAGTGAATATGTGAGTATTGTGTACGTGTGTGTGTTTGTGTTGTGTGTGCTTGTATCATGTGAGTGACTAAGCGAATATTATGTACGTGTGTGTGTTTGTGTTGTGTGTGCTTGTATTATGTGAGTAAGCGAGTATCGTGTACGTTTGTGTGTTTGTGTTGTGTGTGTTAGTATCATGTGTGTGAGTGAGTAAGCGAATATTGTGTAACTGTGTGCATGTGTTTGTGTTCGTGTTTGCGTGTGTGCATGCTCGTTATTCCTTAGCTCAACACCGGCATTACATCAACAAATTACAACAAATAAATACAAAATATATAAATAAATAGAAAAATAGAAAAATAAAACACACACAATAAATAAATAACAAAAGTATAAAAGAGCCCCCACTGCCTCCACCAACAATATAACGAGCACATAGGCTAGTCTCAGTAGAGCACACATATAACGAGCACATAGGCTAGTCTCAGTAGAGCACAAATATAACGAGCACATAGGCTAATCTCAGTAGAGCACACATATAACGAGCACATAGGCTAATCTCAGTAGAGCACAAATATAACGAGCACATAGGCTAGTCTCAGTAGAGCACACACATAACGAGCACATAGGCTAGTCTCAGTAGAGCACAAATATAACGAGCACATAGGCTAATCTCAGTAGAGCACACATATAACGAGCACATAGGCTAATCTCAGTAGAGCACAAATATAACGAGCACATAGGCTAATCTCAGTAGAGCACACATATAACGAGCACATAGGCTAATCTCAGTAGAGCACAAATATAACGAGCACATAGGCTAGTCTCAGTAGAGCACAAATATAACGAGCACATAGGCTAGTCTCAGTAGAGCACACATATAACGAGCACATAGGCTAGTCTCAGTAGAGCACAAATATAATGAGCACATAGGCTAGTCTCAGTAGAGCACAAATATAACGAGCACATAGGCTAGTCTCAGTAGAGCACAAATATAACGAGCACATAGGCTAGTCTCAGTAGAGCACAAATATAACGAGCACATAGGCTAGTCTCAGTAGAGCACAAATATAACGAGCACATAGGCTAGTCTCAGTAGAGCACAAATATAACGAGCACATAAGCTAGTCTCAGTAGAGCACAAATATAACGAGCACATAGGCTAGGCTCAGTAGAGCACAAATATAACGAGGACATAGGCTAGTCTCAGTAGAGCACAAATATAACGAGCACATAAGCTAGTCTCAGTAGAGCACAAATATAACGAGCACATAGGCTAGTCTCAGTAGAGCACAAATATAACGAGCACATAGGCTAGTCTCAGTAGAGCATAAATATAACGAGCACAGAGGCTAGTCTCAGTAGAGCACAAATATAACGAGCACATAGGCTAGTCTCAGTAGAGCACAAATATAACGAGCACATAGGCTAGTCTCAGTAGAGCATAAATATAACGAGCACAGAGGCTAGTCTCAGTAGAGCACAAATATAACGAGCACATAGGCTAGTCTCAGTAGAGCACAAATATTTACCACGTGTGCAATACTATATAAACTAATCATCAAATTATGCTTGTGATGTACTTGGGTAACCTGCCCCTCATCGAGTAACCCCAGAATAGAGCAAATACTTCACAATGTCATTTAAGTAAGTAAGTAAGTAAGTAAGTAAGTAAGTAAGTAAGTAAGTAAGTAAGTAAGTAGTGTGTGTGTGTGTGTGTGTGTGTGTGTGTGTGTGTGTGTGTGTGTGTGTGTGTGTGTGAGAGAGAGAGAGAGAGAGAGAGAGAGAGAGAGAGGGAAAGGGGGTGGGGTCATCAGGTATCGGGCAAACGTAAATATTCTCTTTCGAGTAGGCTACCAAATGAAACTACTGGCAATTTTTTTTTCAAAATTCGTGTTTTTAAATCCAACTTACAAACAGACACAAACAAACAAACAAACGGTGGTCACCTGATCTCCGTAAAACTCTGATTTTGCGGAGGTAACAACTACAACAAACACAACACCTGCCGCCAAACATCCCTTTAAGGTGGAAAAGAAGGTATGTGGCAATAACAACAACAAAAGATGGCCAACGAGCTCATATCCAACAACAACAACAACAACAAAAGGTGGCCAATACGGTATGCAAACGACTCCATATCCGACAAACACACACACGGCTGCAAAAACATCTCGGCATTTCCGCACGGGTTCAGAGCAGTGGTTCAGAGAGGTCGAAGGAATGGTGAGGCTAAAGGAGTCGGCTCGCTTCTGTTTATTTACTGATCAACATTATTATAGTACATTTATTTCCAGCTAATTGTAAACTGAATCCATTAACAGCGAAGTTCCCGATACTTAATAGAAAAATATGAAACAAATATTTACTTATTTACTCATCAATTTTACCGTTTCCTCTCTAGACATCCAACAAGCTTGATAAAACACCCCCTAGAATCTTGAAGGAGGATCTAGGGCCTAGATCCTCCTTCAAGATAAATTTGTAAATTTTTCGGTAGAAAACTGTCCTGGCCGAAGGCCGATTTCTCCCAGAATTACAGGCTCGCTATCGCTCGCCAAGAAAAAACTGACCCCTAAATGGCAAGAAAGGTCTTCAAATTGACAACAAATGAGGCGAACGGTCTTAAAATCGCCAAACTAATGGAACGAACGTCATAGAATCTCAAAGGTAATGGGACTAAACAAGAGGGAATAAAAGCGGGTACCTCCCCTTAAAGGGCTAATCTCTTATTGTATTAATTTGCTAGATAGTGGTATTTAAGTGTATATATTAATTTGCTAGATAGTGGTATTTAAGTGTATATATTTATCATATTCACCCAAGAAACGTTAGAAATACAAATAATAAGTCAATAGAACAGGCTTTTTGATTGTGGGTTGACAAGACTTTTCAGGGTTTAACAGTAGCTTACAGAAAAGACATTCGTAGTCAAATAAGCAGAGGATGAAATACAGTTTATATAATTATCTACTCGTGGAATTATGTATGTATAAATAATATTACTAAAATCACAGAACTTTAAAATTATACTACAAAATTAAATAATAAACCAGTGCTAAAATCACAAAACTTTAAAATTATACTACTAAATTAAATAATAAACCATACTGTTAATTTGGTAAGCCTACACACATGCGTAGGCGGGACATATACAGTATATATTCAAAGACATTTTAATTAACCATACTCGGAGAATGTGCAATTCAATAAGACCTTGAGAGAAGAAACGCATGAGAGCTGTTTTTAAGGGAGCCCACCTTGTTTTGTTTTCTCTTTCTCTCCCTCTCTCTTTGGCTTGTATCCATTCGGCCCCATTCAGCCTACTGTTTTAAGACGTTTAACCCCATCCAGGTGTCAATATTTTCATGGCGAGCGGTAGCGAGCCAGCATATATATAATTTTGTTTTGACAGCAAGCTAAATGTGTACATTTTTCGATAGAAAAATTTCTCCGGCGAAGCCAGATTTCTCCTTACAAAGCTGGCTCGCTATCGCTCGCCAGGAAGAAATCGACACCTGGATGGGGATAAACGTCTTAAAACAGTTGGATGAATGGGGCCGAATGGATACAAGCCAGGGAAAGAGAGAAAAGGAGAGAAAGATAAAACAAATCCGGTGACCCCCTAATCACTATACTGCACACTGATGTCAGTATATACGGTAATAATTCATCACCATCCAAGGTGGCAAACCGGGTCAATTTACTACTTGCGAGCTTCATTCTGTAAGGAAGTTGGAGCTGTAGACATCGATATTTAGCAGAATAACCCGCTATAAGACGGTTTTAGTACATTTATAAATACACAAAACCAAATTCAACATACAATTTATCCATCACAAACCTACATAATGACTGTATTTGTGTTTAATATTGATGTTTACAGGCCCAACTTCCTTATAGCCTGAAACTCGCAAGTGCTCAATTTACTTAAGGGGAGATTTCCACTTGAGGGATTTTTTTCTCGACTCCTTTCTCCCTCATGTTTATCCCCATTGTTTTTTCTAATTTTAAGACGTTTGCCCCATTGTTTTGACGATTTTAAGAACTTTCAACCCATTTCTGTCAATTTTAAGACCTTTCGTGCCATTTAGGTGTCGATTTTATCCTGGCGAGCGATAGCGAGCCTGTAATTTAAGAGGAACCGGCTTTCAGCCGGGACATTTTTCTACCGAAAAATGTACAAATTTATCTTGAAAGGGGCTCAAGGGGGTGTAATTTTAAGCTTGAAGGATATCTAGGGACCAAACTAAAAACCTCCCCTTAAAGGTGAACTACAGGGATGAACAAAAATACGAAGATTAATGCAGGGTCATAACTTGGCATGAATATACTGTAATATGTATATGGGCAATATCGATATAATTCCATTAAACTCCAGAACAAAATACTAATATATATAGTCGTTGGTGACGAATTGGCATTTTCAGCCAGCTGGAGTGACGGCACTGTGGAGAGAAGCCGTTTGTAAACAAGATATGCGGTCCTGAACAGTGAGGTCTGTTTTTCGTAATTAATACCTTTCAATTCAATACTTAACCCGTGGAGCCCCGGCTAGTTTTGTAATGTTTGTTCACCAGAACCCGGCCGGTTTTCAAAAAATTGTTTTATTCCAGAAACAATAGCGAATGGGTTAGGAATGAAGGAAAAACCACGAAAAAACGCTCAAAAAGCTTAAAGAATGGTCCTACAGAGCCCCCGAAAACGTATTTTACAAGAGTAAAAAATTGAAGGCAATTACCCCAAAAAACCAGGTTATTGCGCGCTCACGCGCACGCACGTGGACTTTGAGTTTTCAACTATCGGCACGGTTGCGTGGGATACGTACACAGTTCCCATACAAATCTGAGCCCTCTTGAGTGGCTACACCTGAGGTTACGGTCGGCGCAATTAGGGTGACGCGTCAGACGCGTCGCTGGGGCTGTGCGTTACATACATCGCCGACGCATCAGACGCGTCGCTGGGGCTGTACGGGTTAAGCTCTGCAAAAGATCGACCAACGTCCTGATGATGTGGTACACATCAAGAAATAATCCCAGCTCGCCAGCAATAAACATACATGCAGCGTTTATGCATGTTTAGCCTGGTCCACAGTTGAGGGAGCTCTGTTCTAAGGCCTATTTCGTAATGATAATATCGTTTTCTGTTTAATTTATATATCGCGGTCCCTTGACCAGACAGTGGTCAAGCCAAATGTTGAGCTGTAAATATGCATACAAATTATAAGTTTCTCAAATAAAAAAAAAACACAGATTCACCCATTTCCCATGTCGATAGTTCCCGCCATTGGCCACAGTTACGTCATGGTAAACACGCCAGTTCGCGCCACATAAAATAACTTAGATAAGCTATATTTCTATGTTGTTAAAACAAATTGATGAAAGTTTTTAAGTATCATATACCTAAAACCAAGCAGATCCCAATGGACATTGTAGTTGTTTTCAAACAAAATTGCTCCGGTTTGATAATGTGTTGTCGGCAAATATCCTCCATACACTGAACACGTATTTACAATCACCCTTTATGTGATCATGGATAACAGTCAGACGTCAGAATGCACATATAAAACGACAGCCATGCTTCTTTTCTTGTTAATGGGAGGCAGACCATTTTTCTGGACCCCCTTCTCCATAATGTTTAGCCCCACTAGTTTTGAGATTATAAGACGTTCGGCCCATTAGTTTGGCGATTTTAACACCTTTCGCCCTATTTCGTTGTCAATTTTAAGACCTTTTGTGCCATTTAGGTGTCGATTTTTTCCTGGCGAGCGATAGCGAGCCTGCAATTTTAAGAGGAACCGGCCTTCGGCCGGAATTTTTTTCTACCGAAAAATGTAAAAATTTATCTTAAAGGAGGGGGGGGCCCCCCCCCCTCTTAAATTACAGGCTCGCTATCGCTCGCCAGGATAAAATCGACACCTAAATGGCACGAAAGGTCTTAAAATTGACAGAAATGGGTTGAAAGTTCTTAAAATTGTCAAAATAATGGGGCAAACGTCTAAAAATTAGGGGTTGTTTTTCCAAGTGTGATGGAGGTCTAGGGAGGAAACTAAAAACATATATGAATAAATGAATTAATAGACCAAACAAACGGCCAGTCTCCCCTTAAGGGGAGGTTTCTAGTTTGTTCCCTAGATATCCTTCAAGCTTAAGATTACACCCCCTTGAGCCCCTTTCAAGATAAATTTGTACATTTTTCGGTAGAAAAATGTGCCGGCTTAAAGCCGGTTCCTCTTAAATTACAGGCTCGCTATCGCTCGCCAGGATAAAATCGACACCTAAATGGCACGAAAGGTCTTAAAATTGACAGAAATGGGTTGAAAGTTCTTAAAATTGTCAAAATAATGGGGCAAACGTCTAAAAATTAGAAAAACAATGGGGCTAAACATGAGGGAGAAAGGAGTCAAGAAAAAAATCCCTCAAGTGGAAATCTCCCATTAACCTCATATTATCTACTCCAGCTCTGTTTGGCGGCCTCCCATTAACTTGACCAGAACACCATTTCAACCAATAGATAATTATCAATTATGCCACATCTCCCCCGGCACCCAAACAACTTGACCACAACACCATGTCAACCAATAAATATCAATCGACTAAACCAGTGCTAACCTTTCATACCCTAAATTTGCCTAACTTAAAAATATTGGTGGAATTGGAATCTTGGCACTGGTTGAGATCTACTATATTAGTTAACATTCCGGTCACTCTCTCCATCATCTTTTACAAACCCTCATGGATTCTCCCCTCACAACCTAGTAAGTCAGTGCTAATAAAATCGGTTTATAGTTATGTTATATTCTGTATAACCAACGTCAAAGCGAGAATGTATGAGATCTACATATAATTGTAGTTGTTGTTCTTGTTTTTCTGGATTATGGGATAAACATATCTTGGAGAGATGAAATAGAGGGTGGGGTGGGGGGGGGGGGGGGTTGTGAGGTGGTTATAAGGGCCAGAAGAAAAAAATAGTATCTATGGGTTCTTTGGGTCTAAGGGATGAACTCCTATCGTGGGGATGTAATTATTTGAAAAAAAAAAAAAAAAAAAAAAAAAAAAAAAAAAACACACACACACACACAATGATAATAAAATATATATACTGTACTGTATATAACCTATTTGGATAACAAAAACAAAAATCCCATTTCACTTTCCTGAGTGGGTTAGCCAAAATGAAGGAATCGAGATCTTGAAGCTATATTCGATAATCATACTGCCTAGCAAGTTACAAGCTATTGAAACGTCTAGTTTGCATGTATATGCAAATGAATGGAAGGCTTCTTTAATATGCGAACAAATTTCATGTGAGGGCCCTTTACAAGGGTCCACTAAAGTTAAAGCTCCATAATATAGGCTCATGTGGCTATATCTAAATGTTCTTTCTATGTCAATTTTCTGTTTTAAGAAGGAGGGAGGAATGAAGACGGTTAAGCACAACCTAATAATTATGTTGGGAGGCAGGGACAGGCGACGAAGGTTTTATTGAGTGCAGTGCTTCTTCATCAATTCTGATCTCCCAATAAGGACAGAGGGACAAAACACTTATATAAGGTTAATGAATAGTCTCTAAGTAGCGATTTGTATAAGGACCCAAGCCAGGAACCTGTAGTAAAGAACCTGCAATTATTGATTACTGTGTCCTTGACGGGTCTGTTGTTTTCTAGTCTTTAAGGACAGTATAAGGGTGGTATAAGGACAATATAAGGCCCCAAGCCGTGGATAATAATGACCGTGTCCTTGACGGGTCTGTTCTTCTAGTGTGTGGGTCCTGGTTCTTCTCCAGCCTTAACTCCGCTCTGTCATCTCAGTCAACATTCAGTCGCCACTTCAAGGATATACAGCCTGGCATCAAAGGAAGGCAACTACTTTAAATCATATCAGCTATATATTAATGATTACACACACACACAAGTATATTGACACAAATATAGTATTGTAATGTTCACAGTTTGTATTCACAGGCATACAGTATGTGCCTAATTCGTGACATGGACAACATTCCCTTCCCTTTCCAGATGAAATTATCAGGAATGTGTCGAGGTATACTGAGCACCGCTGTGATTAGCCTAACCCGCCACGAATGGAGCATATATTGATTGGACATGGAAACGTACTGATTAGATATACAATATTACGCTACGTGTATGTATACTGCGCGCACGCAGGCATGCGCGCGCGCGCACACGCACACACACACACACACACACACACACACACACACACACACACACACACACACAGCTGATCTAGCAAGCTGTTTACAGCGCTCGTCAAATAAACTCACCTAAACTTGAATATTGAATATAAGGATATTTTGTGTTGTCCTGTATTATAATGCAGTATTAAAATAATTTGAGATTATAATCAAGTGAGGGCTACTCCGGGACGAAAATGAAGCTTTAAGATTACAACTTGAAGAATACAAAGGGCAAACCAAGGAAATGAAAACACATGTGGAGGAGATTAAGGAGAAACACAATAAATGGGTTAATGACGAAGGAGGAAGAGTGAAAGAAGTGGCAATGAAGGAAATCATGGAGGAACAAAAGAAACAATCAGAAAGGGAAAATAAAGATCTAGAATCAGTGGTAGTAAAAGCTATGAGGAGAAACGAACAGGTCCTGCGTGAAACAATAGATAGAAATAAGTGTATTGTATTTGGGGATATAGAGGAGCACATTATTGAGAGGAAAGCTAGGGATAAGGAAGAAATTAACAAGGTAAAAACATTAATCAAGCATGTCGATGAAGAAGGAAACAACTGGAGAGATGATATTGAAGAAGTTAGGAGAATGGGTAAATATAGCAAGGGAAACACAAGGCCAATGAGAGTGCAGTTTAGGTCTAGGATAACAGTGGATGCAATAATGAACGTAACATGGAGACTTAACTTGACAGCAAGTTTAAGAAAATTACAATTAGAAAATACGTGAGTATTGAGGAACGAAACATAAGAAAGGAATTGCAAACCGAGGCAAATGTAAAGAATAGAGAAAGGACGAAAGAAGACGAAAAGAAGTTTTTCTGGAGAGTGTGGGAGGGAAAAGTCAAGAAATGGTATATAAAGCGAAGGGACGAAGTAGGGAGGGAAAGGGAGATGGTGAGGGTGACGGAGGAGAAGGCAGAGAAAGGGGAGGTGGAAATAGAATTAGAAACAGTCAAGTGGAGGAAAAGGGAGGGGAGGTGGAAACGGAGCGAGAAACAGTCCAGGTGGAGACAAGAGAAGAGGAGACAAGCTAGGACATAAATTGGGAGGGGTACGTACAAAAAGAAAGGAACGGGCAGGGACGAGAAAAATAGGGAAAATACTGGTAACGCTAAGTTCATGTATACAAATATTGATGGGTTAATCTCCAAAAAGATTGAGTTTGACGAATATGTAAAGAGAGAGAGACCCGGGGTAGTATGTTTGACTGAAACTAAGCTTAACCAGGAGGTAGACACGAATATAATTAGTTGTGCGGGATACAGTACATGGAGAAGATACAGGTTTGGAAAGCCAGGAGGAGGAGTGTTGATCATAGTAGATAATAAAATTACTGCTAAAGAATTAAAACTTGGTGATAGCATTGCTGAAGTGGTAGCAGTTGAAATTGAGGATAATGATAGGTCAAAATTGGACATTGTATCAATGTATTTACCTCCTAAGACTAAATCTTCGAGCAACGATGAATATAATGAATTAATTTTGGAAACCTTGCGAATGTTAGAAATTATTTGTAAAAGGAAAAATAGGCTTATTTTTGCAGGGGACTTTAATTGCGGGGAGGTGGATTGGGAATGTTTGGATGCGGGTTCAAATGAAAATACTTGGGGTAGCAAATTTCTTGAACTAACAATGGGGTATCTACTAACACAACACGTTACGGAAAATACAAGATTTAGAGGAGGTGATGAACCATCAAGACTTGACTTAATATTCACCAAAGACCCCCAAGAAATAAAGAACCTAACATATTTGAGTCCCATGGGAAAAAGCGATCATGCTGTGATTGAATTTGAATTGACAGTGGAATTTCTGGAAGGCAGAGAGGAGGAACATAGGGAATATAGACTAAATTATAGTAAGGCGGATTATGAATCATTACGAGGATACTTTGCAAATATAGATTGGTCATTTACTGAGCAAGAACAGAATATTCAGGTAAAATACACCATGTTTCTAGATATTTACAGGGAGGGGGTAGATAAATATGTACCAACATTTAAGGATAGAAAGCTGGCTAAGGAGAAAGAGTGGTTTAACATGCGATGTCACATTGCCCAGAACAAAAAGGACTCTGCATGGAATAAAGTGAGGAGACACACTGAGGAAAAATGGAATGAGTATAAGAATGTTAGAAACAACTATGTCAAGACTATAAGAGAGGAGAAAAAGAACTTTGAAAAAGATATAGTAAACAAATGTAATAAAGAACCCAAACTGTTCTATAGTTATATCAACGGTAAAACTAAAATAAAGGACAAAATAACAAAGCTTAGGGTAGAGGGTCAATTATATGAAGACACAGTGGGTATGTGTGAAATTATGAATAATACATTAACATCCGTGTTTGTGGAGGAGGATGACTATGTAGAACCTGTGGTGGAATTGAACGAGATACAGGGACTAGAGTCGATAGAAGTCAACAAGGATGAACTAAAATCATTGTTGGAAGAATTGGACGTGAGAAAATCTATGGGCCCAGATAACATTGCTGGATGGGTATTAAGAGAATGTTCTGAACAACTAGTGAGACCTATTTTTAATATTGTTCAACACTCATTAAACAAGGGGGAACTTCCCTTAGAATGGAAACAAGCAAATATAACTCCAATATATAAAAGTGGAAATAAAGAAGACCCGCTAAATTATCGACCGGTATCCTTAACGAGTGTTATATGCAAGCTTTGTGAAAAGATTATTAGAAAAAGATGGGTGGGTATGTTGGAGGAGAGGGAAATAATTTCAAGCAAGCAGTTCGGGTTCAGAAAAGGTCATTCGTGTACCACAAATTTGTTGAGTTACTATGATAGGGTAATTGACATTGTACAAGGGAGGGAGGGGTGGGTAGAGTGTATTTACTTAGATTTCAAGAAGGCATTTGATAAGGTGCCTCATAAGAGATTGTTGTGGAAGCTCAGGACTGTGGGGCGGGTTGAGGGAGTATTATTAACCCTTAATTAGCGGCGAGCAACATAAGTCGAGTTAAATAAAGCTGGACTATGTGGCGGCGCTCGACATAGGTCGTGTGGCAATTTCAGCACGTAATGTTGCTGAGAGAGAGAGACAAGTGGTGGCAGGAGAGTAGCGAGCGTATGACTGCTCCAGACCACCGCGGCGAACCTACTGACACGAATCCCACCTCCTCCCTCCCTCTCTCACTCGCTATATACGGAATTGTATGGGGAAAGTGCCTAATTACATGCTTTTTGCACTCGCGTTGCACGGTTATTGCAAGAAAACTAGCCATCATAAAAGGATCGTTATGGTGTCATTCGAAAGCTCTGTTTATGCCCTTTCAGGGATAGATACTTGTTTTACGTTCTGGGTCTTATTTAGGCATGAAAATGATCACGTAAACAGCCCTATTTTGGCTAAAAACACCCCGCTGGGCGGTACATATAAATAAACCGCATAGGCCGCTCGTAAGGTGTTAAAGTGGATGGAAAACTATTTAATTGGGAGGGAAATGCGAACAGTAATAAAAGGAAAGTTCTCCTCGTGGAAAAGGGTAAAAAGCGGAGTGCCTCAAGGAGTTGGCCCCAATCATGTTTTTGGTTTTCATCAACGACCTTCAAATGGGAATAGGCTCATATATATCTATGTTTGCTGATGATGCAAAATTAATGAAGCATATTACAAGTAGGAGTAGTTGTGAAGAATTACAGAGAGACCTAGATAAATTATATGAGTGGAGTCAAACTTGGAAAATGGAATTCAACACGAGTAACTGTCAGGTTCTTGAGATGGGAAAAAGTAAATATAGACCTTCTTGGGAATACAAAATAGGAGATGAAATAATTAGTAAAGCTGGGAAAGCAAAAGACCTAGGGGTAGTTATGGCAGACAGCTTGTCACCTGAACAGCATATAAATAAAATAACTGGTGAAACCTATGCAGTGTTGACTAACATGAGAACAGCTCTGAATTATTTAGATGAAGAGATGTTAGCAAAAATAATAGGGACAATAATACGACCAAGACTGGAGTATGCAGCAGTGGTGTGGTCTCCACACCTTATCAAACATAATAAAAAACTGGAAAGAGTTCAGAGAGTTGCCACTAAGATGATAGCTAGCCTTAGAGACCTGCCATATGAGGAGAGATTGGAGAGGCTAAAGCTGCCAACGCTGAGGGAGAGGAGAGAGAGAGGTGACATGATCATGATGTTTAAGTGTGTGAAAGGTTTTGAGAAGATCGACAAGGGAGATTTTGTGGTGAGGGACGAGGGAAGAACCAGGGGTCATGAATGTAGGTTGAGGAAAGTTGTATGTAAGTCTGATGTAAGAAAGTTCAGCTTCCCGTATAGAAGCATTGATTGTTGGAATAAGTTGGATGGGGAGGTGGTGGGAGCAAGAAATATCCAAACTTTTAAAGCAAAATTGGATAAATGTAGAGAGAGAGACAGGACAACACGAGCTTAGGCTCAAATCCTGTACACACACACACACACACACACATTAGCCATATGTCCCCCAGGAACAAGGTGGCTACAAATGTCTGTTGCAAGCAAGGGTTTCTAGCCCAACGTTTTACCCTGTGATTAGTCAACTTTTACAATTACATACATTATGTGCAGGGGTGGTAATTTTCTCCCCTCAATCCCATTTCAATCAACAGATCTCAACCAGTACCAACTTAAAGTCCCAACCTACAGGAACCCTACTCCTTAACAGTACTGGTCGAGTTGGCACTGAGATGTATATATTCGTTGGGCTCTGCTGGTTGAAATGGTCTATTAGTAAAGAGCTGCTGGTTAAAATCGTTTACTGGTTGAGAACTACTAGATGAAATGGTCTACTGGTCGACTCGACGTGGAACCCATGTATACCACTCAAGATCTATATATATCTTGATACCACTCAAGGCGGTGTCACACGATTCAAGTTACCGTCGGATTTTAACAGTCACGGTCAAAACTAGTGTCGTACCAACCTCCATAATACCAACTTTGATTTATCTTCAAAGTGTGTTAAGAGTGGTTCAGGAATATCCATGTATCCAATCAATAGAGGAACATTAATGAAGTTACAAAGGTGGGCCATCGCTTTTGTCCGTGGATGTACTGGTTGAATTGTCCAGTCACAGTATACATTATTTGGTCCCTGATATATAAGTCTCATTGTGTCCGTGATGTCTGCAAGTGCCTGGGTTGCGTCATGGAAGAGAGAGAGAGAGAGGGGTGTGTGTGTGTGTGTGGGGGGGGGGGTTGTAAGCAGGGCAAGCAAAGTAGTCCACTGTGGCGTGATTTCTATATGCTGGGGACAATTTGCTCGCAAGGGGGGTGGGGGAGTTACATTTATAGGTAGAGGTGTCAACATTATTACTATTATTATTAGTAGTAATAGTAGTAGGAGTAATAATAGTAACCGCAGCTATCCTGTGATCTTCGTATCTGTACATTGTAAGAAAAGTATCTGCAAATTACAAAAACCTTGTGTAATTTCAAAGTTTGCAACTCTACAGTAGTTTGATCGAAGTTAAAACATATGCGTCTAGAAAAAGTGAATAAGTAATATTAATACATAAAAATGGTATCCACTCTGGGCTTAACACTAATAAGGCTTACGGTCCGGACGGTGTTCCTCCTGTTGTTCTCAAAAACTGTGCTTCCGTGTTGACTCCCTGCCTAGGCAAACTCTTTCGTCTCTGTCTATCCTCTAACGTCTTCCCTTCATGCTGGAAGTTTGCTCACATTCACATTCAACCTGTCCCAAAGAAGGGTGACCGCTCTCAACCCTCCAACTATCGTCCAATTGCTCTTATCTCTTGTCTTTCTAAAGTTTTTGAAACTATTCTTGCTTCCAAATTTCTTAAGCATTTCTCTTATCATAATCTGCTCTCAGATCGCCAGTATGGCTTCCTTAAGTGTCGCTCTACTGGTGATCTTCTTTCATATCTTACTAACTCTTGGTCATCCTCCTTTCGGGACTTCGGTGAGACTTTTTCTATTGCACTAGACATATCGAAAGCCTTCGATAGAGTCTGGCATAAATCTTTAATTTCTAAACTACCCTCCTTCGGTTTCTATCCCTCCATCTGTGCCTTTGTCTCTAATTTCCTTTCCGGCCGTTCCATAGCCGCGGTTGTGGACGGCCATTGTTCACTTCCTCACCCTATAAACTCCGGTGTTCCTCAGGGCTCTGTCCTATCTCCTATTCTCTTTCTAATTTTTATAAATGATCTCCTTAACTGTACCTTAATTCCCATCCATTCATACGCAGACGACTCAACCTTACACTACTCCATTAGTTTTTCAGAACGCCCCAGCCAGCAATCCCTCAACGACAAACGTAATGAAGCCATAGAACTCTTAAATTCTGATCTAAATACTATTTCCAATTGGGGCAGAGAAAACCTTGTTAACTTTAATGCTTCCAAAACCCAATTTCTCCATCTATCTACCCGTCAGGATCTCCCAGCGGACTATCCCTTATTCTTCAACAATACAAAAATCAACCCTTCATCTTCTCTCAATATTCTTGGTGTCTCTTTTTCTTCTGCTCTCATTTGGAAGGACCATATTACCAGTCTTGCTAAGGCAGCCTCCCAGAAGCTGGGTGTGCTCAACCGCCTTAGGGGGTTCTTTTCCCCTGCACAGCTTCTTGCTCTGTACAGGGGCATAGTGCGCCCTTGTATTGAGTATTGTTCACATGTGTGGGGAGGTTCCTCTCACACCGCTCTCCTAGACAAAGTTGAAAGGAAGGCCTTTCGTATCATTAACTCCCGTCCACTCACCAACTCTCTGCAATCTCTCTCTCTCCGCCGCAATGTTGCATCTCTCTCGCTATTCTATCGCTACTATAATAATCAGTGTTCCTCAGAGCTATCCCAGTGCATACCACCTCCTTTACGTAGGGCACGTGGTACCCGTCTTGCAACTCAATCCCACCCCTACTCTGTGCAACTCTCCAACCCAAGAGTGAAACGTTACTCTCAAACTTTCTTCTACTCAACATCTGAGCTCTGGAACTCTCTCCCAGAATCAGTCTTTCCCTCTTCCTATGACTTAAATTGCTTCAAACTCCGTGTGTCCAGGCATTTTGGCTCGAACGTCCCTTGATTTTGGCCCTGTCACTCTTTCAACTATGGGGGAGGCACTCGCTATAAGCAGTTATGCCTTTTGCCTCCCTCAATCACATAGAAAAAAAAAAAAAAAAAAAAACATGACGGAAAAGGGTTTTTATTGTGACGATATGGCAGTTTTGACACTCTTTGTCCTGAAAAGACTCCAGAGAGTGGAAACTGTACTGTCGTCACAATCAATGCTTTTTTTTCCATCATGTGGGTATAAAATCTACATTCAAGGATTCACGTCATTGTGAATTTCTCTACTCAATTTTAGTACGACAGGCGAAATATTAACGCTGATAGGTAGATTAATTATTCATGTACAAGTCGTGAGGCACACCATTACAAGATGGCATCTAACGTAACAAATGATGGCAGAAGATTCCTACAGATGGCTCAAGTTGAGACGCACAGGGAAGGTTATTTGCACCAAGTATACAGTATATATTATATTGTGTTTTGTAAAGTGAGGTGGCGCCCAAGTTACTGTAAAGGCAAAAGATAGATAGAGAGGGAAAGAAAGGGATTTGGTGGCATTTGCAAATGTATATTATATACCGGTATATATACCGTATATACAGTATATATATATACCGTACAGGTATATATATATATATATATATATATATCGGTATATATATATAATATATATATATATATATATATATATATATATATATATATATATATATATATATATATATATATCGGTATATATATACTGTATATATATACAGTATATATCACAAATGCACATGAACTACTAAATGTTTTTCTACTCTTATCTCAGACGGGTCAAACCACCGACGAGCAGGACGAGTGCCCATGCTTTAATCAACTACACCACGGTATGATAAGGCATAGCTAACCTTTTCCTATCTATATTAAGAACGTGAAATCCTACTTGGAGAAAGTATTCCATTTTATACACAACCCGAGTTGTGTGGGAATAGTTGTACAAATCCCTGTATGGTACTCTGAAATATGGGTCCTACGACTTATGTATGAAATGGAATACTTCCTCTAAGTAGGATTTCACCTTCTCCATAATAAAAAGAGGAAAAGGTTAGCTACTCTTTATCACGTACTTTAGTTGATTAAAGCCCGTCGGTGGTTCGAGCCCGGCTGAGAGTATAAAAACATTAAGTAGCTCATCAAGATGCTCTGGATCATGGCCTGACACTTCACTCCCGCACAGCTTCTTGTTCTGTACAGAGGTACAGTGCACCCATATATCGAGTATTGTTTGCATGTGTGGGGAGCTTCCACCCGTACCACACTTCTCAAAAAAGTAAAGTCAAAAGCATTTAATATCTCATCAACTCAATCTTATTACTAATTTCATACAATCTCTCTCACTCTTCTACTCCTATTATACTTATTAGCGTTCTTTTGAGCTTTCTCAGTGTATACGTTCTCCTTTATGGAGAATGGGGGGCACCCGCCATTCAACACACTCCCACCTCTATTCTATCCAACTCTCTAACCTAAGAGTAAACTGATTATCCCGGTCTTTCTACTAGTTAACTAGTATCCTTTAGAACTCTACCTCAATCTGTCTTTCCCTCAATCCTATGATTTGAATTGCTTCAAGTTCCGTGTGTCCATACATTTTGACTCTAACATACTTTGAATTTGGTTCTCTATCACTTTCAACTTTGGGGGAGTATTTGTGGGGGAGACACTAGTTACAGGCAACGTTGCCTAGTCTTGTTGAGTCATACACATAAAAAAGAAAATATGTATCATATAATAATATCGTTGGACGCCTTACTTCCCTTTATGAGGGTGGCCAACCATAATACGCCCCAAAGCAGACATGTCCTCCGTGAGGACAACCCGCCAGTTTATTCAAGAACTTACAGGATAGACCACTTAACTAGTGGGCCGTACGACTCTGAGGCATTCTATGTATCTTTTTAGTACTATATTTTCAACATTGGTGCGTGGCTAGTCCATCCACTAAAGCTCGGTTCACACATACACGAATTAACATCCCGTCCGGCCCCGACCTCTTAATTCGCCTGCAAACGGGCAAGGACGCCGGCAAAATCGCCTATGGTCGGTACAGGGACGTGCGGTGTCGCCAGCACACGGGACGCGGGGCGGCGAACATTTTGTGCATGCATAAAATGGTCGGCGTGGGCCGGGGCAACTGCCACAAAACGTGTCAGGCCGGGACACCCACGGGAGCATTCGGCGTCTAGACTCGGACGAACGATGAGAACGGCGGAAAAAAAACGTTGGATGAAGAGTCGGCGATGTGGCACCGTCGCGTCATGTGAGCTGGTGACACCGCACGTCCGTGTACTGACCATAGGCGATTTTGCCGGCGTCCTTGCTCGTTTGCAGGCGAATTAAGGGGTCGGGGACGGACGGAACGTTAATTCGTGCATGTGTGAACCGAGCAAAAGGGGTCGGGGACGAACGGGATGTTAATGCGTGCATGTGTACCATGGGGCCTCCAGATTGATGCCGTCCTGCCTATTTTTTTGGTCGTGGCCGGACGGGGCGTTAATTCGTGCATGTGTGAACCGAGCTTAACCCGTTTCACCCTTAGGTGAACATTAAGGATTTGTATAATATTTACTCCCCTAGACAGTCTAGACTCCAGCCATCTAGTCTGGGATTGCCAGCCAAGGCTGACTAGTTCCATCCACCCTGATTTTAATAATGTTGTCTTCCCTAGATGGGTTGCTGACCAAGTCTGATGAATACCATCCACCTGCATGTCCAATCCACCGGTAAATATATATACCGGTATATTATATAAATACTATATATATTATATATATATAATAATATATATATATATATATATATATAATTATATATATATATATATTATATATATATATATAATATTTATATATATATATATATATAGATAGATAGATATTTTATCACTCCGTTTTCATAATAGTAGCACCAAAATGTGATCCAAAGAATGAGATGATCCGTTTTCTCTGAATACAGGGTCTTTACTGTATACTGTATCTCCAATCTAAACAGTGATGGTTCTTGTTGAGACCGAGCAGGCTGGCAAACGATACACTACTCCTCCCAGACCCAGTACTACGATACTGCCTTCTCTCTAGTAATATTTATTATTAAAGATACGAAGTTAAAGTTAAGCTTCACTGTTCGTTATATATCTTCGAAAGTTCCCCTAATTTACATGTGCGCTATCACCATACTAAAGAGGTCAACCCGTTCAGTATTCAAGGATGCGTTATAACCTTTGACTTTGGCTATCATTGGATGATTATATTCGTTTAGTAAGCATTTTTGGAAGTCAGATAGAAAATTGTGATAGCTTTAACCCTTTCATTCCTAGAGAGCCTTCCTAGTGTGCATAAAATCGTCTCATAATCTCTAGCTAGAATGTAATAAATAGACGCGCCATTGTTAACCCTTTCACGCATTTATGACGCAGAGGTTGCCAGATTAGCAATAAGAAATAGAGTTCTCTCACTCTTATAATTACCTCTCCAAAATGAGTTTTCTGCCCACAGCTAACTCAAAGACAACTGCAGAGGTTGAAGTAACTAAATTAAAGGTTTCTAAATACCCCTGATGGTAACAAAGGCTTTAAAGTGTCCCCAATAGGCTCAAAATCGAGTCATATGTCGGAGAGGGTTAAGGGTTTAAATATATCTACCCTTCGATAACAGATAATAATAAATAATAAGAAAGAAACTAGTGCCAGAAATCCCGTGAAATGGCATCACTTGAATAGTGCCACGAGTGCCAGAGTGGGGGTGCTGCCAACAATATTACGTCAGTCACAGAGAGAGAGAGAGAGAGAGAGAGAGAGAGAGAGACAGAGACAGAGACAGAGAGAGACAGAGAGAGAGAGAGAGAGAGAGAGAGAGAGAGACAGAGACAGAGAGAGAGAGAGAGAGAGAGAGAGAGAGAGAGAGAGAGAGAGAGAGAGAGAGAGTCAGTGGAGGGGAGGAATGAGATAGACGGTGGAGAGAGGAAGATAGACAAATGTGTGTAACAAATTAGATACAAAAATACACTTCACCCTAAATAGACACTGTGGGTACATACAAGTGTGTACTAAAGTGGTAATGAAGTGTGTGTGTGTGTGTGTGTGTGTGTGTGTGTGTGTATTATATGTATACGTGTGTGGTGTGTGATTTAGTGTGAGTGATTGTGTGTATGTGTCTAGACTATGTATGAGTGAGTAATAGTGGTGTGTGTGTGTGTAGTTGTGTGTGTGTGTGTGTGTGTGTGTGTGTGTGTGTGTGTGTGTGTTTGTAGGTGTGTGTGTGTGTTTAGGTGTGTGTGTGTGTTTAAGTGTGTGTGTGTGTTTAAGTGTGTGTGTGTGTTTAAGTGTGTGTGTGTGTGTTTAAGTGTGTGTGTGTGTGTGTGTAAGTGTGTGTGTGTGTGTGTGTGTGTGTGTGTGTGTGTGTGTGTGTATGTGTGTGTGTGTGTGTGTGTGTTTAAGTGTGTGTGTGTGTGTGTGTGTGTGTGTGTGTGTTACTCTAGTGACGTAAACAACTCACCAACACATCCACCAAGGTCGGTCGTCTCTCCAAAGCTTTTATGGATTAGTTTTCCTCTTCACATCCACTATAACATTTCTCATTTATCATACTTATCCTATTCTCAATTATAAATATTTCACCTCGTTTTAGTCATTTCATTTTTACCACTAACCCTAATTTGTCTGCATATCCCTTATTTTGGCTTATATTACCTTTTCTCATTGTATTTTCCCGTTCCCTCATCTTATTTTTTACTTTATTTGTTCTAGGCCTTTTCTTCCACTGTTGTTTGTATGTTCACTTATCATCAATATTAATGTTCCCTCTGGTTCTTTATTGTTATCCATATTAGTTAACATAGAAACATAGAACATGGATATCTGCAGAGGGTCTACCGGCCTATACGAGGCAGATCCTTTCACACCCCAACCAATATCATTTATGTGACTATCCAAATGACGTTTGTAACATTCCACTGTTTCTGAACTGATCAAAGTACTAGGTAATCTATTCCACAACCCTATTTCCAAACCAATATGCTTACCTATGTCTTTCTTAAAGCGGAACTTATCAAGTTTGAAGCCATATGTACGGGTTATCTCACAATCATGCAGCTTTAATACTGTACTAATGTTCCCTTCGTTGATTCCCTTTATTCACTTAAGGGGATAGTGAAGATGAATACAAATGCAAAATATATACTAGCTAATATGGAATTAGAAAACTGTGAGAAGGACCTAGGTGCGTTTGTTAGCAATGATTAGCAGGCTAGACCTAGTACCTTGCATTTATCAATGTTAATATTAATCTGCCAATTCACTGACCATACATGTAAGGTATCTAGATCTCCTTGGAGGTACTCTATATCGCTATCCCAATCTATTTTTCTCCTGATTTTTGTATCGTTTGCATATTTACTAATCCTACTAGTTATACCCAAATCAAGGTGATTTATGTATACAAACAAGGGCCTAATACAGATACCTGTGGGACACCGCTTTTGTTATGGTTATCAGTTTTAGTTATCTTAGATTACTTTATGTTTAAGTATTATATTAGTTTACATTATACGGTTAGCTTGTGTACAGTACCTTGGACAGGCAATCCAGTACCCGGTACCACCAAAATCCAAACACTTAATTGCAGAGTACGAAACAACCACATTTTGCTTCATAATTATATATTTCATACTTTACGATATAATAGCTAGTAATAAAACTATTTCACAGCCAATAGGGTTTTATTATTATTTATTATATTTGTTAAACCTGGCACAAATCGTTATCCCTTAGCAGCTGATAAATCGATACTTAATGAAGACATATGCATCTTTTTATGTTTCCGCATCACAGTAATGCCAACTTTTAGTAACATATTTCGTTGCACGTTCTTAAGTAGCAGAATTATTACACAATTTAGAAACTATCAGATCAGAATTGCCGAATATAGTTGTAGGAAAAGTGGTGGTGTGATACCGTTTCTAATAAGTTTAATATCTGATTGTAAACAGTACGAGGTAATGTTTGTAAACAACTTGCGACACATATCAAGGAATCTTCTAATTATAAAACCCAGGGACTGGTGCTGCCTAATCCATATAAACCCTTTTAACCTCTGAAGTGCGCATGGGGGTAATTGGAAACGTCCCCCTGTGCTGACGTATTTGAGGTGTTTCCGTCACTAAAATATTCATTGTGCCATTAATAGCATTAATATTTATCCATATGCGCCTATTATGGGTTGATTATAAAGGTATTAACCTGAAACAACAATAAAACGAGTGAAAACAGCGTTTGGATGGTCAAAATCGGAGATATAGCCCGCGAGTTGTATAATGTATGGGTGAGGCAATCTGCTTTCCCGCCAATTTCCCCCAAGGCCACTGAGACACAGTCGATCGATACTCTCTCTCTCTCTCTTGCACTCGCTTGCTATCAGTGATGACCACACCCTCCAATCGGATTTCTAATGTTAGCACGAAAATATACCTCAGAATAAGGGAATAACAGGTAACTGAGAGAGGAGGAAAGTGGGGAAGGAGGGGAGGTAGAGGACTGAGATTTTGCATGGCCCAGGGGCCAAAAAAAAATAAAAAAATAAAAAAAAAAAATATAAATTTTTTTTTTTTTCGATGTCAAAAGTTGATTTTTATTTTCTCTGACTCTTAAGAGTCTTCCCGCAGTGCGCCGGGGGAACTCTTAAGAGTCTCCCCGCAGCTCCCGGGTTAAGGGAGCCCACCTCGCTTTTTGTTCTCTTTCTCTCCCTCTCTCTTTGGCTTTTATCCATTCGGCCTCATTCAGCCTACTGTTTTAAGACGTTTACCCCCATCCAGGTGTCAATATTTTCATGGCGAGCGGTAGCGATCCAGCATATATATATTTTTGTTTTGACAGTAAGCTAAATTTATACATTGTTCGATAGAAAAATGTCTCCGGCGAAGCCGGATTTCTCCATACAATGCTGGCTCGCTATCGCTCGCCAGGAAGAAATCTACACCTGTATGGGGATAAACATCTTAAAACAGTTGGCTGAATGGGGCCGAATGGATACAAGCCAGGGGAAGAGAGAAAAGGAGAGGAAGATAAAACACAGCCGGTGACCCCCCTTAATCATATGACCACTTTCTATGTTTCATCTTAGCTACCAACAGACAATATAATTCAGGATAGGAACAAGCTATATGAACAAGAGGCCTGAAATCATCTCAATCAACCCTCTAACTCCGACAGATCCTTTCCGAAATTAATAGAAATCGTCTAGGGGTAGCTACTACATAAACAAATAATGTATAATTAAATAAATATATAAAGCATAAGAGTAAATACATAAATAATATCTATAAATACATTGAATCCATAAATGTGTCAATAAATCTGCTTGTTATAGTTGTTGTAGCTGACGGTCTTTAAGGGGAGACTGACCGTTTGTTTGCTCTATTAATTTATTTATTCATATATTTTTTTAGTTTCCACCCTAGACCTTCATCAAGCTTAGAAAAAAAAAACCTAAACCCCCCTCCAAGATAAATTTTTAAATTTTTCTGTAGAAAAATGTCCCGGCCGAAGGCCGATTCCTCTTAAAATTGCAGGCTCGCTATCGCTCGCTAGGAAATAATCGACACCTAAATGGCACGAAAGGTCGACTCCAAGATTCTTCTATATAAGCATTTTAACACAGATTGTACTAAATTTGATTGTAAATACAAAATTATAGAAATTGTTCAAAGTAATCAAAATGTTTTAGATAGAGAAAATTATTGGATTGGAAAATTAATGACCATCTATCCATTTGGACTTAACAATCAAATAAAAAATGTAGGCAACATTTTGTATAAAGATTTATTAAAAAACGATTTTAATAACCCATATTTTAACTTCCCTGTTTTCTATATGATCTGTGCCCCATGAATATTCTTTCCTCTCACTTAAACAGTAGGCTACCATAGTGCGGTTGGGAATATGAACATGATTAGATTAATATCCAGTATTCGAGAATGGATAATAAGTCGTAGGCGTGTGCATAAACCTTTAACCGTCCTGGTGGTGTAATGGTTAAGGTGGCAAAAATATGTGTGTGATAACCCGGGTTCGAATCCCGGTGGATCATATATACTTTAATTAATTTCATTGGGGGTGTGGTGGTGAGATTAATAAAAATAATATTAAACAGAAGACCTGGTAGACACGGTAATAGAAGACTAAATACATTTAATAAAAAGAAAAACAGGTCTGATATTAAAATTATTGTTAATAATTTATATTCATTACATCGAAATTTCGGAATTAAAAAATTAAAAGATTCATTGAAAGGCCTACAAAAGAAAAGTTTTGCTCCTTTTATAGAAAATATTCTAAACAATAAACATAATTTCACAAATAAATTTAAGAATATAGTCTTTGCTTTTATGGGATATATTAGAGCTAATTCTAAGAAATCCAAAGATAACCGTATTAAAGATAAAGTCATGTCCACTTTAAATTATTCCTCTAAAATTTTAGACAAAATTAATGTTAACAGTCTTATTAATTCAAAGAAAGTTAAGTCCATGTTACCAGATGGTTGTAAAGATTTCAAACCATTAATAGTTTATTCATATGAACGACCTGTTGGGTCTATTATTTGTAATTATAATAAAGTTTTAGAAAATCTTTCAGATAATGATATTTTCAATAATAATAAATGCGTGTGTGAAAGAGTCATGGATATGCCAGCTAGCAGACGTGATGCACTAGCAAAGTTCATTTATAGTCCGATATGTCACATATTAACAGGTGATGTAGAACTAGTTAAACATTTTGCAAACGACAAATTAGCGGAGCTATGTCGTAAAGGGTTTAAATTTAGAATAGGGAGTAATAAAGTAACATGGGACATAATTTTAAAAGATATTGTTTTTTCAGTCAATAAATTAAAAGATAAATTGTTAAAAATTGCGTGCTGCGATGCGAGAGAACTAGAAGCATGGTCTAAATTATTAATTAAGTTAATTAGAAATAAAATTTTCTCGCTTAAAAATGAATTTAATCTTTCAGATTGTATAGACTATAATTATAATAAGCTTAAAGCTGATTTAATAAATTTACATAATAAACATTTTGTAATCACTACAGTAGATAAAGCCAGCAATAATTATAGCTTCACATGTAAGAAATTTTATCTTGAAAACATGAAAAAAGAATTAGGTATTAACCCGGCAAGCGCGATAGGCCTCACGGAAGGCTTCCTATAGGGAACGCGATAGGCCTCACGGAAGCAAGACCATAAAAAAAGCCTTCCATAAAAAAAAGGGCCTATCAAAACAAAGGAATTTGTCTCTAGGTGAGATAATTCCCCTCCAGTACTCATCCATGTAAATCTCACCCACCCCCCTCCCCTCCTCAATTATCACCTATTTTTCCTCTTATTATCATCATATATCGGTTATTTTTCTCTCCCGCGATAATGTAGCACAAGTGGGTTGCAGAAAAGATCGTTATGCAACACCCAGACACCGGCCCACACCGCCCCGCTCGTCTCAGTTACCTCACAGACAGCGAGAGAGGAGGGTTGCCTGTGGCTCTCTCTCGCCTGAGATTATGACCGGGTGGCCAATATCTTCGTTTTTCACCACCCAAATGCTTTTCCCACTTATTTTAGCACTCTTGAAGGTTCATATATACATCATATATGTAAAATAAAAGCATACCGAAAACAAATAATGCTCTATATTGTAAATATAACGAATTCTGTCAGAATCCAAGGCTAGAAATGCACAAATAACTACCCTAGCCCCTAGGTCTATTTCGCGCTTGTCAGGTTAACACCTTACGAGCGGCCTATGCGGTTTATTTATATGTACCGCCCAGCGGGGTGTTTTTAGCCAAAATAGGGCTGTTTACGTGATCATTTTCATGCCTAAATAAGACCCAGAACGTAAAACAAGTACCTATCCCTGAAAGGGCATAAACAGAGCTTTCGAATGACACCATAACGATCCTTTTATGATGGCTAGTTTTCTTGCAATAACCGTGCAACGCGAGTGCAAAAAGCATGTAATTAGCCACTTTCCCGATACAATTCCTTATATAGCGAGTGAGAGAGGGAGGAGGGAGCTGGGATTCATGTCAGTATGTTCGCCGCGGTGGTCTGGAGCAGTCATACGCTCGCTACTCTCCTGCCACCACTTGTCTCTCTCTCTCAGCAACATTACGTGCTGAAATTGCCACTCGAGTTATGTCGAGCGCCGCCACATAGTCCAGCTTTATTTAACTCGACTTATGTGGTGAGCCGCTAATTAAGGGTTAAGGGTAACATATTACGTAAAAATATTTGCGGTAATTCTGTTTATGAAATTCAAAATAATCTGAATATTGATAACTTAATCGATGAACATACCAAGAAAAATATAATATTTAATATTAAACTTTCTGATAAGAACAAGTGCATTGCAAAATTATACATGTTACCTAAATTTCATAAAAGACCTTATAAATATCGCTTTATTGCCGGAGCAAAATTTGCTACCACTAAAACTCTATCAGAACAAGTCGTAAATTGCTTAAAATACATTAAAAGTACTCATAAAAGATATTGTAATACCATCATGAAAAGAACTGGCATTAACTATTATTGGAGTGTTGACAATTCGTTAGAAGTTATTGATAAAATAAATACCATGCCGAAAGTTACCTCGGTACATAGCTTCGACTTTTCAACTTTGTATACCAATTTGCCTTTAGATTTAGTATTCAGAGCTTTGCTTTATTATAGATTTGCACTTTGACAGGTTCGTTAGGAATGGTAATTATATCATAAATGTTTATACATATTTTAATAATGCATCACTTAGCTCTACTCCCACTAGTTCTGTATATTTTGATAGAACTAAACTTAAAGATGCCCTTAAATTCCTCCTTTTCAATACTTATGTTAGATTCGGGCCGTACATTTTCAAACAAATATTAGGAATTCCTATGGGTGGAAATGCTAGCCCTTTAATTGCAGACTTATTCTTGCTTGCTTTAGAATTTAAATATATAAGACTTAGTTGACAGTAGCAAGAAAAATAAAATTCCAGAAAAATTAGCACTTGCTAAACTGTTAAGTAATAATAGTAGATATATTGATGATATTCTTGTTTGCAATTTGTTAAATTTTAATCAAGTTGCTAAACTTATTTACCCTAATTCTATTCCCCTCACACAATGTAACGTAAATTATAAAGTTGAAAATGTTCTTGATATAAATATAGAGATTGTTAATGAACAGTGCATACTTAAAGTATATCACAAAGTTGATGATTTTAATTTTAACGTAATAAACTTTCCTTTCCCTAGTAGTAATATCGATAGTAAATAACTTATAATTGTTTTTATTCCCAATTAATAAGATTTTGTAAAATCTGCACTAAAGTAGATGACTTTTGGGCTAGAGCTAGGTTACTATACAGACTCTTAGTGGACAGAGGTTTTGAGGCAAGTAAATTGTTCCATAAATTTAATCTTTTTAGGGTCAATTATTGTGACTGTATTCTAAAATTTGACATCAATAATTTTAATCGAGCATTTTTAACTTGAAGTTTCTTGTATAACCTCTGCTTACTTTTTGTCTGTATTTATTTTTATTTTTATTTTTCTATTATTAATATTAATATTGATGATTTTTTAAATTTATTGTTCTTGTTAAAAGAGTACTCTTTGTTTAAATCTGTTGTTACTTCATATTTTGCAATTATTTGTCTTTATATTATATGTATTCATTGTCGATAGTATCAATTGCTTACTTTTGCGATTTCCTTAGTTTATTTGTGCTATAAATGTAGGTTATTTGTAGGGTAGTTATTGATAGGGGTCACTTGAGGCATGCTATGCTTACAGGTACCTACCCGATAGCACTATCGTTAGTGAGTGCTGTACTGTATTTTATATATTATTTTGTAATAGTATAGATATCTTATCAATATTTGTATTTTGTACTATTGTTAATGTCTTGTCATGTTGCAAATTTGATTTTAATAATATTTTGACATTTAACATGTAGTTTCTTTATTCATGCAGAGTTTAGTAAAATTTGCCAGAACGTCCCGGACTTCCCAAACTTGACTACTTCCTTTAACGTGACGATAGTGCGTTGTTATATGTGCGATTAGTTTGCTTGGGAAACAGATTAACTTGCTCATGTAGTAATGTACACCCTATGTGGTGGATTGTGTTCTTTTATTTAATAATTTTCATTTTAGTAAGCGTTGTTTCCACATAGCGTTTTAATAATTTAATTTGACTTTATATTGTCCTTGTCCCAATTTTGGTTTGTTTAGTTTGCAAGTTTTACATTTTAATTGACAAAGAAATGAGGTGAAAGGTGTTAAAACCGCCAAACTAATGGGCCGAGCGTCATATAATCTCAAAACTAGTGGGGCTAAACATGAGGGAGAAGGGGGTCCAGGAAAAACGGTCCCCCCCCCCCCTTAATATAAACCCCATAATGATGATGATGATGAGGAGCCCTTCATTGACGTTTCGCCTATATAGCACCCTCAGGCCCATTGGCTCGTGCCCGTCTGCATTGGTCATCTATTATTATTATTATTATTATTATTATTACAGTTAAGCTGGAGTCACACGAACCCTTTTTCAAGCAATTATGGTCTGGAAGCTTAACAAATTAAACATCATCAGAATTTAGCCGCCTAACATAATCTACCTTCAGTCTAGTTACCGATACTAGTGCGAAAATGTCC
>CM064499.1:22578382-22590657 GCA_032716605.1 Paralithodes platypus
TATCAAACTTTAAAAACAAAAAAATACACACTCACAAGACTCCCTTCGAGATAAATATGTACATTTTTTGGTAGAAAAATGTCCCGGCCTTCCTCTCATTTGTTTTGTCTATGTGTATGAAGGAGATAAAAGGCAGGTTGCCTGTAACGAGGGTCACCCCCAAAGCCAAAAGAATGACAGAGTCAAATTCAAGGGACGTTGGGGTCAAAATGCCTGGACACACGAAGCTTGAAACAGTAGCCAATAAGGCATAGGATAAAGGAAAGATTGATTGAGGGAGAGTTCCAGAGTTCACTTGTTGATTAGAAGCATGATTGAGAAAGTTTGCTAATTCTTGGGTTGGAGAGCTGGATAGAATAGGAGTGGGACTGTTGAAAGGCGAGTGCCTTGCACTCACCACAAGGGAGGAGCTATGCACTGAGAGAGCTCTGAAGAACATTGATTGTTGTAATAGCGATAGGAAAGTGAAAAAGATGCAACATTGCAGCATGTAGAAAGAGATTGTAGGGAACTAGTAAGAGGAAGTGAGTTAAGGCAAAATGCTTTTAACTACTCTTTTGAGAAGTGCGGTATGTGTGGAATCTCCCCACACAAGCGAACAATACTTGATAGCCTACATGGGCGCACTGTGCCCCTAAATAGAGCAAGAAGCTGTGCAGGGGTGAAGAATCCACGGAGACGGTTGAGCACACTTAATTCTGGGAAGCTGCTTTAGCAAGAGTGGTAATATGATCTTTCCAAGAAAGGTCGGATAAAAAGGATACACAAGAATATTGAGAGAGGATGAAGGGTTGATTTGTGTATTATTGAAGAGTACCGTAATTGATAGTCTTGTGGAAGATTGCGACTGGTAGATAGAGGGAGAAATTGGGTCTTGGAGGCATTGAAAGTAACAAGATTATCTCTACCCCAATCAAAAATAATTGATAGATCAGAAGATAGGCGGGCCATGGCCATGTCTCGTGAGTTTTGGAGTAATTGCATGCTAGGTTGTTGTGAAAAACTAGTTGAATAGTGTAAGGTAGAGTCATCAGCATATGAGTGGATAGGACTAGAGGTGCAGTTGAGGAGATTGTTAATGAATATTATAAATAGAACTGGAGACAGGACAGAGCCCTGAGGATCACCGGAGTTGATAGGTTGAAGAAGTGAACAATGGCCGTCCACAAATGCAGCTATGGATTGGTCAGAAAGAAAATTAGAGACAAAAGGCACTGATAGAGGGATGGAAATCAAAGGAGGGTAGTTTGGAAATTAGAGATTTGTGCCAGACTCTATCGAAGGCTTTCGATATGTCTAGCTCAATAGAAAAAGTCTCACCGAAGTCCCGAAAGGAGGACGACCAAGAGTAGGCTAAGTAGGATAAGCAGATCACCATACTGGCGATCTGAAAGTAGATTGTAGGAAGATAAATTCTTAAGAATTTGTAATTAAGAATAGCTTAAAAAACTTTAGAGATGCAAGAAATTAGTGCAAATGGACGATATTTACAGGGCTGAGAGCGGTCACCCTTCTTTGGCACAGGTTGAAGGAGACCAAATTTCCAGCAAGAAGGAATGACATTAGAGGAAAGAGTTTGCAAAGGCAGAGAGTCAGCACAGGAGAACAGTTTTTGAGTACAACAGGAAGAACACAATCCAGCCCATACGCCTTCTTCGTATTAACCCCAGAGAGGGCAGAAAGTACATCCTTAGAAGATATTATGATATTGGGCATAAGTAAGTGAGAGGAGGATGGAGAGGAAGGAGTAGCACCGGAATCATCCAAGTTAGAGTTGTTAGTGAAAGTTTGAGCGAAAAGCTCAGCTTTGTCAGAGGAAGAGGTGACGTTGGTACCATTAGAGTAGAAAAGAGGAGGGAAAGATGAGGAAGTGAAATTGTTGGAGAGGTTTTCGGCTAGATGCCAAAAGGCTTAGGAAGAACTAGAGTTGGAAAGTTCAGATATTAATGTGAGTTTTTGGTGAATCATAGAACAGATTTGGCTTGATTCAGGGCAGAAACATGTAAAGTACGGAATTCTTTAGTTTAAAGGCGAAGGTACCGTTTGAATGCTTCTTATTGCAGACAGCAGTAGAATATGCCTGAGAAAGAGAAAATTGGAGGGAAAAAAAAGCAGGTCACCCCCTTAATGCTAATGAAACTTAAATCTTAAAGCTGCCAGACTTCAACTGCCCGTAAATATTGACGGTAAAATTGGTCTGGTGACACAGCCTTATTTCACCGATAAAGATGGCGTCACACGGGCAATATTCTGCGTTTTTACTCGCTAATATCCGATTCTGTCTTGTGATTCCTGGATTATGTTAAAAAAAAAAAAAAAAAAGTATTGAGTGACCATATTAGATGAAGTTAAGGGTACTCACTGTTAGTATCTAGAGTTGAAGGGGTTGTACAATCGCGCTAATAAGTGATGTCTCGGCACCAAGTATGTTTTGATCAATAATTGGTATCAGCAATATCTAAGCTTCATTTCTTCATATCGAGCGAAATATACAAACATGTTCCTACACTTATCTACCTTATTCAACATCTAACAGACATTAATACAGCACAGAGCAAGCCAAACATAATGACAGCTGGGACATGACTTATTAGTGCCACCGTACAGTTAAGCCACTTTCACACATTCACAATGTTGGTCCCGATGTACCCCGATTTGAATATCGGGACACAACGTGGTGCAATCCCCAACGTGTGTCGGGGTCGTCGGGGAGCCCGCGGTGCGGGACGTGGCAAATCGGGCTTGGCCACCAAAGTTTTGGATTTGTTCAAAAATTTTGCACGATGGACTTTTGGCGTGGTACCATCGGGTACATCGTGTCGTGTCGATGACGTGGGTCTGGCGTGTCTGCATCAGGTTGCATCGGCATCGACGTGGCGGCGTCGGGGTATAAATAGTTATAATATATTACAGTAAAAGTCATGTAATCCGAATGGCAGCGGACCGACAGTGCTTCGGATTAGTGGAGTATTCTGACAACACTATAAATACGCACATGATGAATAAATAAAGACCTGATATGGTATAGGCCTATACCGTATATACCGTATATAATATTCCATAATCAACTTATATCAAACGAGTTAATAAGTTCAAATGAAAAATCAGTGTACCGGTATGATTACCGAAACACGTGTGTGTTAATTGTCGAGTGAGTGTGTGTGCGTAAGTGTGTGTTATTGTTCTTGTGTGGCTATATCGACCGCCACTGATACACGGTATGCAATAAATGTTATTATAATTATGCTCTATGGAATTTAATTTAATTTTACCTAATACAGTAGTTTATAATAGTAAAAGCCAAAGGAAATACTAAGTGTTATTGATTAATTTAACAGTGTTTGTGTGGGTGGATGGGTTTAGATAGAGGAGATTGTTCCTGTGTTTTCGAAGAATCCATCCTTACACAAGCTATGTTTATATCGATCCTTTTGCACAAGATAGGTTTATATCAATACATTTTACCTTCCACAATTAGAGAAAATATGATTCATCACGAAGTGTAGCCTACCTGTGGAGATTAAACGCACTGTTATATTATATACTATATGAGATATACCGGTACCGGTATATCGTTATTTTTATTTTCATACTAAATCACAGCAATTTTTTCCGCTGAACATGATGGCGGTGTTTAGAATATGCTATCATCAATATTGGATTTTATAGAAATAAATCTATAACGATAGTTTTTTGTTTTTATAGAATCCCAGCCGCACCAAAATATTCGCTCAATTGGTTTTCACCCATAATAATATTTTTTTTATTTTTTTTTATGAACGGCAAGAGGAAAGGTTATTATATAAGATTTCAACAAAACAATAAATACAAATAATATGTGGAATTTCACTGTAGGTGAAGGTTACTGTTCAGTCCGCCCATACTTTCCCTCCCCATTTTCACCGATAAAATGTGGGACAATGAATATTCTGTAAGCAAGTGATATATAGGATTTTGCATTAGCTTTCTCAATGAATACAGTTTGTTATTTACGAAGAACCAGCTCTCTACGACAAAAACTTGATTTTATATAAAAAAATAAAAATAATACGCCTATACCTTACAAAGAAATAATTCGACCTTATCTTACCTTAAACTTGACCGTTGAACGTAATACCTTTAACACCATATGTATTGACGATATCTGTCAGGCTGCCTGACGTTGTGGCGTCGTCCTCGCCGGGTCGGCCACGTGTCACCATCATAAGTCCATCGCCCCTCGTCGTGTTCCCCTCGTGCCACGTCGGGGTACGGTTTTGACCGGAATTTTGACCGTTACAGCATTGACGTAGCGCCGTCGTGTTGCAACCGTGGTACCATCTGGCCCGTCGTGGCTACGACGTGTCACCGTCGAGGCTTCGTCGTCAAACGCGTACATCGTGTCACTGTCTCTGCCGATGTACCAATTTGTGTACCTCGGGGTACATCGGGACCAACATCGTGAATGTGTGAAAGTGGCTTTAGCCACATGAGTTCTGTTCTCCTCAGTGATCTTATACACGGAAATATAATGTGCATGATTGAATTAGGAGTGTAGTTTCTTGTGCAGTGATTAACTCATCTGATTAGTCAACTGATAATTAAAAGAAACCACACTCGCAATTTATTCATACTAATTTACTTTCAAGCATAAGATCACGACGAGGAACTGAACGTATGTGGGCAACTGTACATCAAGGTTTATAGATATCTATGGACTTTGCTGTACGGTAGCGCTAATAAGTCATGTCCCAGCTGTCATTACGTTTGGCTCGCTCTGTGCTGTATTAATGTCTGTCAGATGTTGGATAGGGTGGGTAAGTGTAGGAACATGTGTGTATATTTCACATGATATGAAGAAATAAAGCTTAGATATTGCTGATACCAATTATTGATCAAAACATACTTGGTGCCAAGACATCATTTATTAGCGCGATTGTACAGAAGTCGGGTAATTGGAGTTAAATCCGCATGAAAAAAATTGTGAAATGTGATGACCAACGAGTGTGACAGGCAAAAAATAAATAAATAAATAAATAAATAAATAAAATAACCAAAATAAATAAATATAAGATAACTATTACAAAAAACCTATACCTGTTGTGATACCGCTTTAGATTGTAACACTCACACGTAGAGCTATAAATTATACCTCATACTAGAGACTTGTCCTGAGCTTACTGAAATCGTCTATTGTTACCGAGAGTAAAATAAATCATGGTATCATTGTATTAGAGAATATATTAGAGATGCTACATATGGTATTATTAAGGGAAGGTGGGTCGTTTTTTTGGTCCCCCTTCTCCATCTTGTTTAGCCCCAGTAGTTTTCAGATTGTATGACGATCGTCCCATTAGTTTGTTAATTTTAAAACCTTTCGTCCCATTTCTATATCAATATCAAGAACTTCCGTGCCATTTAGCGAGCGATAGCAAGCCTGTAATATTAAGAGAAACCGGCCTTCGACCGGAACATTTTTCTATTGAAAAATGTACACATTTATGTTGAAGGGGGGGTCTAGGGAGTGATTTTTTGTTAAGCTTGATGATGGTCTAGCGAGAAATACTAAAATATATGAATACCGGTATATAAATAAATAGACCCCCCAAAAATAACCCCTGTCCCCTTAAATCACTTGCCTTGGATAAATCTGTCTTAAGCTGAATGTCATTGTGTTGCAGTAACCTAAATATAATCAAAATAAAAGTGTCAACACACTGAGAGGGTTAGCCCTATTTGGCCCGAGGAGGAGCTTTTTGGACCTCCCATGTTTCGTTCCATTCGTTTGGAGATTACAAGACGCTTCAACCCATTAGTTTGGCAGTAATAAGACGCTTCACACCCTTCAGGTGTGGATTTTTTTTCTCGCGACCGATAGCGAGCCTGAAACTTAAAAGAAATCAATCTTCGACCTGGATATTTTTCTATCGAAAAATGTACCTATTTAACTGGGTGAACATTTTTCTAGTTTAAAGGAAACCTGGGAAGGCGTTTTTGTTAGCATTATTGTTAAGATAAACTAAAATTCATTGCTAAAACAATGGCAAAACCAAACAAATTTTCACAATGAATAAACAAAATATCCTACAACCCACAAGACGTCGGAGCAGATAGTGTTAACACGGAGTTCAAGTTGTGTGGCTTGCTCCCAATATACTTAGGTGAGATGTAGACAAACACAAATGTCCACTACCAATAACTCTATTCAGTATTATGTTGTCTTAGCTGTATCTTACTTACTTAGCTTACTTACATGGAGGACGTGAGTAACTACAGAAATGTTGACAGTTAAGGGAAAAGTTTTATCTATTTGTGCATATATTCATTAATGAGATACTAATGGGATGAGATACATTAGTCCCCAGTGCCGGCCACAGAACGGTGGCGAGCGGTCCGAGGCCCCCTAACATCCCCCCAACACTCGGTTTCTCTCTCATAGCTCATAATGGCCTCAAAATGGCACCAGTCACATGACGGGCGCCGCAGGGGTGGCCAATATTCTCTCTCCCGTCATATGAAGGTCACCGCGAGTGGAGTGTTAAACTTATGACTCTTAACCCTTAACTGTCGGCGCGCAACTTATGTCGTGTGAAATAAATTTGGACTATGTGGCGGTTCACAACTTATGTCGTGTGCCATTTTCAGCACGTAATGTTGCTGAGAGAGAGAGCTGAGTGGTGGGACGAGCGTAGTAAGCTTAGGACTGCTCCGCACGACCACCGTGGACCTACTGAACTGTATCCCACCCTTCCCTCCCCTCTCTCACTCGCTACACAGGGAATTATGTAAGGAAATTACCTAATTACAGGGTTTTTGCACTCGTGTTGCACGATCGTTGCAAGAGAACCAGTGGTCGTACAAGGATGGTTCGGGTGTCATTGGAAAGCTCTGTTTACGCCCTTTCAGGGATAGATACTTGTTTTACGCTCTGGGTCTTATTTAGGCATGAAAATGATCACGTAAACAACCCTATTTAGGGTAAACAAAACAAAACGCTGGGCGCTACGGTCAAATAGACCACCTAGCCCGCTAAATAAGGGTTAAAGCACGGTATTATGTTGACAATAAAGCTGCCTGTGACCGTCAATACTAGGTCATCTCTTTATCAGTGTAGAAGGAAGAGGCCTGGCTGCAGACAAAGCACCATATGACGAAACTGGTTACTGGCACGGGTTTCTTACAGATGAGCTTTAAGGGTTTTTTTCTGGAACCCCTTCTCCCTCATGTTTAGCCCCATTATTTTCGAGATTTAATGACATTCACACCAAGGTACACAGCAGAAAAGGTGTTCTCAGATGCTAATGAAATAAAGTGTATAAATAAATACGGTAATGGTAGATGGACCTTTTGGGTGCCAAGACACGTTTGGGTATGTAAGATGATACTCTAGTGAGGACCAACATGTCAACAGTTACATAATTCATATGGGGTCGTTAGCTCCATGATTTAGCTCTGTACAAGGAGAGAGTTACAAAGAATAGTTAGTATCTCAAAGACCAGCCCGGGGAGATACTCGAAGTGGAAAGAGGGATATTGTGTAGTGAACTACACTCAATGCAGTGTGAACAAGACTATCTACTTTTCTTCTTGAACTGCTCTATTGAAGAACCATTTACAACTTCTGATGGAAGCTTGTTCCAGGTAGTACAGGGGTACATATCTTATGTGATAAAGTTTCCACAAAAACTAGTGCTGAACCTTTTTCATTCTAACTTCAAGCCATGGTTTTGTGTTGTATTCACATTTAGACAAAACAGTTTGCTATAATCCACATTGTTAAACCCATTAAGTACCGGTATTTTTAAAAATGTCAATGAGTTGACCTTGTAGTCTGTGTGTTTCCAACGGAAAGAGATCAAGATCTCTCAACCGATCCTCATAGCTCAGTCTTCTTATCAAAGGAATAAGCTTTGTGTTTTGCTACACAAAAACAAGTATTTGTGGATCCTTCTAACAGAGAAACTAGAGTCAAATACAAAAATACAATAAAATACAAGGAGAGTTATATAGACAATAGGTACAAAAAAGCACTTGATTTATTCACAAAAATAGGTCTCACACAACGAAACGTTACACTCTAACCACATACATAAATAAGACATCAAGTTTACTTGAGTTAGGGCAGTAATGAAGTACATGTTTGAATGCGAGTCGAAGGTGACCGATGGAATATAACGTGGATAAAATTATAGAATTTAATCTTATCGTATGTTCTTAGGCTTAATCAAAGGTTGATTACAAGTACAATAATATTCATGCAATATCTTAGTATAATCAGAGTACAGTATATATATGAAAATGGTCTTTACACAAACATGAAGTTAATTTACGTGTATTTGGATGCACAATAGTTTAGTCTGCCCGCATAAAAAATTTGAAGTTTGTTTTCCTTCTTTAGCACGATTCTTATATATTACAACCGTGAGAAACAGTAATTGTATATACAGTATTTGAAAATCACTAGAATACAAGGTTTCACAAAGTATGTTGATTTTCACCGATAATTCCTGCTATCAAATGTGTTTGATTACATTGAAACTAGAATGTTCAACTGCACCGGTAATACTAAGAATATTGGATACGGGAAGTCAAAGATAGTATGTGTGTAGTATCTTCCTGAGGGGCAAGTATATTGTCACAAGAAGGGACTAAAATAGAGACAACACTACGTTAATTTTGTTTCAGCGACTCTCCGGGTGTAGGAGGGGACTTAACGATTTTTCACTTTCAATAGGTGTTGGGGACTTACGTTTTACCACACCCTTTAACCCAAGGACTGCGACGTTACTTTCGGAATGTTTTACTGGGTGAATGAGACGTTCCTTCCAGAAGATAACACTTAAAAACAAAACAAAAACGCATCAGTGCCGGTGAAATGGAAGCAATACCGGGGTATGTGATTAGGTGGCATGTCTCCTTACCACCACCACCTCTCTTCCCCTTGCATGTTTCTCACATCCCCCCTCCCTCTCCTACCCTCCCCCCCCCCCCCCCCCCTCTTTCTCCCATCCTCCTTTACAGTGAACCCTCAAACTACGCGTGGGATGCGTACTGTGCTGTCGGCGGGTACGTTCGTTTGCGCGTACATGGGAGTTAAATATAAATGGGGAAAATAGATATTGGTCTGGGTCCAACCGAAAGTTGTACTATTCTACCTTTCATCACCTAATCCACAAAATACATTTAATGTATACAAATAAGACACAAACGTAAATTAACTCACATTGGTAGTGGTTGAGCAATGCCGGATCTGCGCCATCGATCGATAGCACTGCGCCCGAAACGGATCGACCGAAATAATAGGCCTAGCCGCCTAGGCTTACTGGTAAAGTTTTGAGTCGAAAAGTAATACACCCTGTATAGCCTATAGTTTCATATAGCCTACATAGTGTCAAGTGAGATAGTTCAATAGCTCATATACATATTAAAGAATTGGCTTCACATCATTTAGCCAGGGGAGAGCAGTTCTGCAGTGGGCTTTGAAGCGACTTTCGAAAGAAGTGTAAACAATCTCGCCTCCAACTACCGAACAGAAACAGATTTTCCATTTCCAATTTTGTTAGCTCAATAAATGATACATGCAATGTAAAACAAAGAACAGTCTTTTAATAGATTCATAATATCCTGTTGTGCTTTATAGATACATAATAGTTTGGTACGTGAGATGTGTCTCTCTCCACAGTCAACAGTGACGACGTTGGAGGGCTTGGCTTCACGTCAATATGGCCGCCCGAAACTCTCCAACAGATACGAATCGACTCCCGCTCGTACGCTCGGCGCGTACATTCGAATAATTGAGCGTACTTACGTATTTGTGTCCTCAATTGTGGTTAGAGCGTAGTTTTATTTCGCGTAGATAAATTGCGCGTAATTTGAGGGTTCACTGTACTCTACTTAAAAATACGAGGTCCCAGTACGGGACCTCTGTGGGGCACACCACCACAAGTGGTGGTCCGCCGGGTACCGTACTGGGACCTCGTATTTTTAATAATCATATAAATAGTGCCGGTTTGGATGAAGATGTTCAGTGTAAATTCGTGGATGACATTACTTTTGCTTGTGCATATAACAGTACACATATACCAAAATGTCAGGAGCAAGCCAATAAGATCGATCATTGGTCTAACGAGAACAACATCAAAAATGGAAGTAAGTCGAAATTAATGTTAGTGAACTTTCAGAAAATTAAGACAAATGTAAAAAAAAAAATTTTTTTTTTTTTTCTATATTCCAACTACTCCCTCTCGGGCATAGGCTGAGAGCCTGTACATGCCACCGCTCAACACGGTGAAGCCCGTGAGGTCTTGTTCCAGCCTGGGGAGTGAGACATGTGAAGCATCCATCATGGCTCGAAGCAGCTCAATCTCTGAAGCGGCCGGTTGCTTCGCTCAAGTGCGTCACCGTCTCACCCTCCAGACTCAGACCCTGCTGTTAGTTTAGGTAATGAATCTGTTCCATTTGTTAATGAGATGAAGCTGTTTGGTGTTATTATTTTTAGTAACCTTCAGTGGAAGGCGAACACCAAGTATATTGTCTCGCGTGCAAGTAAACCAATTTTTGCAGTTAGTAAATTGAAACTTTTTAAGGCTAATTTGTCTGATTTAAAGAATTATTGTTGTTATATTAGGGGCCCTGTCACTCGAATATGCATCGACGGTTTGGTGTTCCGTCACTCACACACGCAGAAGATCCTTTTATTGAGAGGATACCAAAAAAGATTCTGTAGAATTTCATTAGGCCCTAGTTATATGAAAGTGTACGCGTCTGCTTTTGGAGTTATTAAATTTGGAATCATTGGAAGAGAGCGAAGAAAGCAGTTTGAAGAAGACAGCCTTAAGTTGTGCCGACAAACAGCATAGAAATATACTTCCACCGGACAACACCGAACACTTAACACACCACACACAATTACGAGCAATACACGTTATAGTTAGAAGAAAAATGTAACACTAAGAGAACCACCAAAACAGTGGCCATTTGCCACAGATGACCAGGTATATAAACAATTATTTGAGGAAGTAGGTAGTCAGTCGTTTTGAAATAGATATTCTATTTTGCCAATAAACTGATCAGTATTCCGGCACCTTGTTCTAAATATTTGTAATTGTCCTGTGGATATTTATCGTGTAATGGACCACGGTGTAATGTATGTTTTACTCACTGTATACCTTTTCAACCTCTATGGTGTGCCAAAATTGTAAAAATGACATTTTTAAATAAACCTAGTATTATATTAGTAACGTATTCCCCCCCTAGGCCCTAACTCCCTATACTTCCTCTCTCCTGCCTCAAATACGTAGTCATCCTCCTCTACACCTCCCCTACCTCCCCCTCTCCCTCATACATGTGCAGACAACAGCTAGAGACGTCAGTGTCTCTAAGAGACTCCAGAGAGAGTAACACTTTTTTTCTTTTCTGTCACTTGTGAGGGAGACAAAAGGCGTAACTGCCTGTAACGAGTGGCCTCCCCCACGAGTTGAAAGAGTGACAGTGGCCATAATCAAGGGACGTTAGAACCAAAATGCCCTGGACGCACAGAGTTTGAAGCAATTTAAGTCATAGGAAGAGGGAAAGGACTGCATTCTGTCACTTCGCCTTGTAATGCAGCCTCCCTACCCTCCTATCACAATCTTTGTTTCACTGGATATTTGCCTTTTACACCTATTTTCTGTTTCTTCAATGGTCACATGTTCATTCAAACAAGTCTAATCGGCCACATCTGGTCCACAGCAATCTTGCTTTATATGGTAAATATAAATTGTGTTTTCGAATTGAAGCCAAATCGTTGGGCCCTAGCAAATCTTTCAAAACAATGTCTACTCCGCACTTATGTCAGGTACAGAGTCGAGATTAGTCTGCTTCTTCTCGCATGCTAGTCTTCTTGGATGGTCTCAAACCACATCCTTTTAACCCAGGAATGGCGAGAACACTCTTAGAGGTGTTGGTGGGTAAGGGCGAGGAACCTCTTCACGAGGGAAGGTCTAAAAAAAAATACTTTTAAAAGGCCCCAGTAGCATCTTAAAACAAGTGAAATGGTGATTCAGGTGAGATAATATCCCCGCCATATACCCTCTATCACTGTCCTTCACATCTGTCAAAACCCCTCCCTTCCCCCCCCTGAACGCCTTCAATTATTACCTATTTTCCCTGGATTCCCTTATTCATTGGTATATTTTGTGTAGTCAACATCTCCACGCCGTCTCTATGGTTGGTCATGTGACTAGCGAGTGTGTTGCGTGTGGGTGAGTGAGTCAGTAAGGCTTCAGGTCCTCGCAGGGGAGGGTCTGCCTCGCTCT
>CM064499.1:22590757-22658257 GCA_032716605.1 Paralithodes platypus
TACCTAATTACAGGGTTTTTGCACTCGTGTTGCACGATCGTTGCCAGAGAACCAGTGGTCGTACAAGGATGGTTCGGGTGTCATTGGAAAGCTCGGGTTACGCCCTTTCAGGGATAGATACTTGTTTTTACGCTCTGGGTCTTATTTGGCATGAAACTGATCACGTAAACAACCCTATTTATGGTAAACAAAACAAAACGATGGGCGCTACGGTCAAATAGACCACCTAGCCCGCTAAATAAGGGTTAAAGCACGGTATTATGTTGACAATAAAGCTGCCTGTGACCGTCAATACTAGGTCATCTCTTTATCAGTGTAGAAGGAAGAGGCCTGGCTGCAGACAAAGCACCATATGACGAAACTGGTTACTGGCACGGGTTTCTTACAGATGAGCTTTAAGGGTTTTTTTCTGGAACCCCTTCTCCCTCATGTTTAGCCCCATTATTTTCGAGATTTAATGACATTCACACCAAGGTACACAGCAGAAAAGGTGTTCTCAGATGCTAATGAAATAAAGTGTATAAATAAATACGGTAATGGTAGATGGACCTTTTGGGTGCCAAGACACGTTTGGGTATGTAAGATGATACTCTAGTGAGGACCAACATGTCAACAGTTACATAATTCATATGGGGTCGTTAGCTCCATGATTTAGCTCTGTACAAGGAGAGAGTTACAAAGAATAGTTAGTATCTCAAAGACCAGCCCGGGGAGATACTCGAAGTGGAAAGAGGGATATTGTGTAGTGAACTACACTCAATGCAGTGTGAACAAGACTATCTACTTTTCTTCTTGAACTGCTCTATTGAAGAACCATTTACAACTTCTGATGGAAGCTTGTTCCAGGTAGTACAGGGGTACATATCTTATGTGATAAAGTTTCCACAAAAACTAGTGCTGAACCTTTTTAATTCTAACTTCAAGCCATGGTTTTGTGTTGTATTCACATTTAGACAAAACAGTTTGCTATAAATCCCATTGTCAGACCCATTAAGTACCGGTATTTTTAAAAATGTCAATGAGTTGACCTTGTAGTCTGTGTGTTTCCAACGGAAAGAGATCAAGATCTCTCAACCGATCCTCATAGCTCAGTCTTCTTATCAAAGGAATAAGCTTTGTGTTTTGCTACACAAAAACAAGTATTTGTGGATCCTTCTAACAGAGAAACTAGAGTCAAATACAAAAATACAATAAAATACAAGGAGAGTTATATAGACAATAGGTACAAAAAAGCACTTGATTTATTCACAAAAATAGGTCTCACACAACGAAACGTTACACTCTAACCACATACATAAATAAGACATCAAGTTTACTTGAGTTAGGGCAGTAATGAAGTACATGTTTGAATGCGAGTCGAAGGTGACCGATGGAATATAACGTGGATAAAATTATAGAATTTAATCTTATCGTATGTTCTTAGGCTTAATCAAAGGTTGATTACAAGTACAATAATATTCATGCAATATCTTAGTATAATCAGAGTACAGTATATATATGAAAATGGTCTTTACACAAACGTTGAAGTTAATTTACGTGTATTTGGATGCACAATAGTTTAGTCTGCCCGCATAAAAAATTTGAAGTTTGTTTTCCTTCTTTAGCACGATTCTTATATATTACAACCGTGAGAAACAGTAATTGTATATACAGTATTTGAAAATCACTAGAATACAAGGTTTCACAAAGTATGTTGATTTTCACCGATAATTCCTGCTAATCAATGTGTTTGATTACATTGAAACTAGAATGTTCAACTGCACCGGTAATACTAAGAATATTGGATACGGGAAGTCAAAGATAGTATGTGTGTAGTATCTTCCTGAGGGGCAAGTATATTGTCACAAGAAGGGACTAAAATAGAGACAACACTACGTTAATTTTGTTTCAGCGACTCTCCGGGTGTAGGAGGGGACTTAACGATTTTTCACTTTCAATAGGTGTTGGGGACTTACGTTTTACCACACCCTTTAACCCAAGGACTGCGACGTTACTTTCGGAATGTTTTACTGGGTGAATGAGACGTTCCTTCCAGAAGATAACACTTAAAAACAAAACAAAAACGCATCAGTGCCGGTGAAATGGAAGCAATACCGGGGTATGTGATTAGGTGGCATGTCTCCTTACCACCACCACCTCTCTTCCCCTTGCATGTTTCTCACATCCCCCCTCCCTCTCCTACCCTCCCCCCCCCCCCCCCCCCCCTCTTTCTCCCATCCTCCTTTACAGTGAACCCTCAAACTACGCGTGGGATGCGTACTGTGCTGTCGGCGGGTACGTTCGTTTGCGCGTACATGGGAGTTAAATATAAATGGGGAAAATAGATATTGGTCTGGGTCCAACCGAAAGTTGTACTATTTCTACCTTTCATCACCTAAAATCCACAAAAATACATTTAATGTATAGAAATAAGACACAAACGTAAATAAACTCACATTGGTAGTGGTTGAGGCAATGCCGGATCTGGCGCCATCGATCGATAGCACTGCGCCCGAAACGGATCGACCCGAAATAATAGGCCTAGCCGCCTAGGCTTACTGGTAAAGTTTTGAGTCGAAAAAGTAATACACCCTGTATAGCCTATAGTTTCATATAGCCTACATAGTGTCAAGTGAGATAGTTCAATAGCTCATATACATATTAAAGAATTGGCTTCACATCATTTAGCCAGGGGAGAGCAGTGGGCTTTGAAGCGACTTTCGAAAGAAGTGTAAACAATCTCGCCTCCAACTACCGAACAGAAACAGATTTTCCATTTCCAATTTTGTTAGCTCAATAAATGATACATGCAATGTAAAACAAAGAACAGTCTTTTAATAGATTCATAATATCCTGTTGTGCTTTATAGATACATAATAGTTTGGTACGTGAGATGTGTCTCTCTCCACAGTCAACAGTGACGACGTTGGAGGGCTTGGCTTCACGTCAATATGGCCGCCCGAAACTCTCCAACAGATACGAATCGACTCCCGCTCGTACGCTCGGCGCGTACATTCGAATAATTGAGCGTACTTACGTATTTGTGTCCTCAATTGTGGTTAGAGCGTAGTTTTATTTCGCGTAGATAAATTGCGCGTAATTTGAGGGTTCACTGTACTCTACTTAAAAATACGAGGTCCCAGTACGGTACCTCTGAGGAGCACACCACTACATGTGGTGTTCCGCAGGATACCGTACTGGGACCTCGTATTTTTAATAATCATATAAATAGTGCCGGTTTGGATGAAGATGTTCAGTGTAAATTCGTGGATGACATTACTTTTGCTTGTGCATATAACAGTACACATATACCAAAATGTCAGGAGCAAGCCAATAAGATCGATCATTGGTCTAACGAGAACAACATGAAAATAAATGGAAGTAAGTCGAAATTAATGTTAGTGAACTTTCAGAAAATTAAGACAAATGTAAAAAAAAAAATTTTTTTTTTTTTTTCTATATTCCAACTACTCCCTCTCGGGCATAGGCTGAGAGCCTGTACATGCCACCGCTCAACACGGTGAAGCCCGTGAGGTCTTGTTCCAGCCTGGGGAGTGAGACATGTGAAGCATCCATCATGGCTCGAAGCAGCTCCATCTCTGAAGCGGCCGGTTGCTTCGCTCAAGTGCTTCACCGTCTCACCCTCCAGACTCAGACCCTGCTGTTAGTTTAGGTAATGAATCTGTTCCATTTGTTAATGAGATGAAGCTGTTGGGTGTTATTATTTTTAGTAACCTTCAGTGGAAGGCGAACACCAAGTATATTGTCTCGCGTGCAAGTAAACAAATTTTTGCAGTTAGTAAATTGAAACTTTTTAAGGCTAATTTGTCTGATTTAAAGAATTATTATTGTTGTTATATTAGGCCTGTACTTGAATATGCATCGACGGTTTGGTGTTCGTCACTCACACACGCAGAAGTCAATTTTATTGAGAGGATACAAAAAAGATTCTGTAGAATTTCATTAGGACCTAGTTATATAAATTACGAGTCTGCTTTGGAGTTATTAAATTTGGAATCATTGGAAGAGAGACGAAGAAAGAAGTTTGAAGAAGACAGCCTTAAGTTGTTGCACGACAAACAGCATAGAAATATACTTCCACCGGACAACACCAACACTTACACACACAAATTACGAGCAAGAAACTTTCTAGTTGAAGAAAAATGTAACACTAAGAGACACCAAAACAGTGCCATTCCACAGATGACCAGGTATATAAACAATTATTTGAGGAAGTAGGTAGTCAGTGTTTTGAAATGATATTATATTTTGCCAATACATGATCATTATTCCGGCAAATTGTTCTTAATATTTGTAATTTATGTGTATTTTATGTGTAATGACACTTTGTATGTATGTTTTACTCACTGTATATTTTCAACTCTATGGTTGCAATTGTAAAAATGACATTAAATAAACCTATTATTATTATTATTACTTATTCCCTCCCCCACTCCCTATACTTCCTCTCTCCTGCCTCAAATACGTAGTCATCCTCCTCTACACCTCCCCTACCTCCCCCCTCCCTCATACATGTGCAGACAACAGCTAGAGACGTCAGTGTCTCTAGAGACTCCAGAGAGAGTACACTTTTTTTCTTTTCTGTAACTTGTGAGGGAGACAAAAGGCAGAACTGCCTGTAACGAGTGCCTCCCCCAGAGTTGAAAGAGTGACAGGGCCAAAATCAAGGGACGTTAGAACCAAAATGCCTGGACTCACAGAGTTTGAAGCAATTTAAGTCATAGGAAGAGGGAAAGACTGATTCTGTCACTGCCTTGTATGCAGTCCCTACCCTCCTATCACAATCTTTTTCACTGGATATTTGCTCTTTACACCTATTTTCTGTTTCTTCAATGTTCACATGTTCATTAAACAAGTCTAATATGCACATATGGTCCAGCAATATTGCTTTATATGGTAAATATAATTGTGTTTTCGAATTGAAGCCAAATCTTTGGCACTAGCAAATCTTTCAAAAACATGTCTATCGCATTCTTCAGGTAAAGAGTCGAGATAGTCTGCTTCTTCTCGCTGCTAGTCTTCTTGGATGGTCTCAAACCACATCCTTTAACCCAGGAATGGCGAGAACACTCTTAAGAGGTTTTGGTGGGTAAGGGCGAGGAACCTCTTCAGAGGTAAGGTCTAAAAAAAAAAACTTTTAAAAGGCCCCAGTAGCACTTAAAACAAGTGAAATGGTGATTCAGTGAGATAATTCCCCTCCATACCTTCTATCACTCCTTCACATCTGTCAAAACCCCTCCTTCCCCCCCCGCCTTCAATTATTACCTATTTTCCCTGTTATTCCCTTATTCATTGGTATATTTTTGTGTCAACATCTCCAAGCCGGTTCTATGGTGTGGTCATGTGACTAGCGAGTGTGTTGCGTGTGGGTGAGTGAGTCAGTCAGGCTTCAGGCCTCGCAAGGGGAGGGTCTGCCTCGCTCTGCTCCACAATTCATGAATAGACCGGCTGGCAATAATTCGCGATTTTGACCATCCAAACACTATTCCCACTTGTTTTATTGTTGTTACATGTTACTATCTTCATATTAAACATAAAATAGGCGCATATGAATAAGTAATAACGATATTTATCGTAAAATTACGATTTTAGGTGGGAATGGGGCCTAATATCGTCGCCTGGTGGTAGGGTATCCATTACACACAGCTCGCCTTTAAGGGTTTAAGATTCGTAGAGGTGATTCTCTTTTTAGATGACAATCTCGAACTTGGCTGATGAGAATCGAACATCAGAAGTGGTGCCAGTCTCGAACTGGGCTGGGGAGCATCGGGCATCCCAAGTTTTTGCCAGTCTCGAACTTGGCTATGACCAAACAATAGTGGGAATTGTTCTGATATACCTGTCTGGTCACCTGCTATAGTGTTCACTTTGTCTGCGTTGCCTTGTTTGATGATGTTGAGTGCGTAGAGGACTTGTTCTGGCTCTGCTACTATTCTGGTAGTGGTAGAAGGCATCTCTGTTTGGTGGAATGTGGTGCGGAGGCTGTTTCGCGCGCGAGATGCTCTGGGCCTCTGTTATTGTTGTGTATGTCCTAGCATGGTTGCTAAGGTGGTGGTGACATAACCTATTTTTAATGTTGGCATTACACATTGCAGCCCTAGCTTGTACTCTCTCCAGTCGCTCTATATCATTCCTGAGTGCTAGATACCATAATTGAACAGCATGTTTTAGAGAGTGAGAGCACGTGTGTTTGGCTAGATGAGAGAGAGAGAGAGAGAGAGAGAGAGAGAGAGAGAGAGAGAGAGAGAGAGAGAGAGAGAGAGAGAGAGAGAGAGAGAGAGAGAGAGAGAGAGGAGAGAGAGAGAGAGAGAGAGAGAGAGAGAGAGAGAGAGAGAGAGAGAGAGAGATAGAAAAGGAGGGGGGAGAGAGAGAGAGAGAGAGAGAGAGAGAGAGAGAGGGGGGGGGGGGGGGGGGGAGCAATCATGTACACTTGGCACAGCCCCTCTCCCGTAACTCATCTCAACTATCACTATTTACCTTTATCCCGTTCGCTACCAGAGACCTATCCTCACCTTAATAGAATCGTCTACTGTTAGTCAGTAATCATAAGAACAAGGTATCACTACAAGGGATGTTTACAGAAAGCTCTACACATTATATATATATATATATACAGTATATATATATATATATACAGTATATATATATATATATATATATATATATATATATATATATATATATATATATATATATAAATATATATATATATATATATAGATATATAAATATATATATATATATATATATATTGTTTAATATATTCAGTTACAATGCATTGCATTTTTTGTGCAAACACTTGATTAGGAAACTGACATTTTTAATATCAGTTTAAAAAGTATACTGTATATATTTTTTTTAGTGAAGAGACAAACAGTGATTATTACGAAAGTGAAGTTTGTATAATCAGTTTAAAAAATAATAATATTTATATTGTGTGAAGAGCCAAACTGTGATTATTACAAAAGTGGAATTTATATTATCAGTGTTATACATGTATTTGTGTGAAGAGCCAAAATATGATATTTACAGAAGTGGAAATTTGTGTGCCTAATTATGATCTGTAATGAGAATTTATGTGGTTCCATTGGTTACCAGTACTAATATAGTTGGGCATAAAATCCATCTATTTTAGTTTTCCTTCTTTCCCCTTTCGTTTACAAATAAATATCAAACTATGATTTAAATAGCTTTCTCTAAAAAAAAAAAAAATCATTTAAATCAGTGACTAAAATAAACCAAATTAAAATCAGAAAACCCTACATCATTCTGATTGGCCAGTTATAATCCTGGTTCAGGCCTTAACGCGCACACACACACACATATATATATATATACTGTATACAGGGTGTTTAAAAACTACACCATCAAAATTACAGGGCGTAACATACAGGGAACAAACTGTAAAAACATCCAAATAAGCAATGTCCTATTATGTACCAATAATTAGATAGAGACATATTAAAAATGTAAATTAATCCAAGCCCATACCATGGAAGAAAATAGGCGACAACTGTCCTAACACAGATCTACTACTTCCCAACCACCCAATACACACACACACGCGCGAGCACACGCACGCACGCGCGCGCGCACACACACACACACACACAGGCAAAGTTAGATAATTGTAACTCAGGAAACGGGACAATACGAGCCTAAAAAGCTCAACTCCTGTATACTACAATTAGGTAAGTACAATTAGGTAAATACACACAATCAAACCAGTGTCAACACAAAAACAGGGAGCTATAGCCCCCTCCATCCCCCGAACAGACAGAAAGTCTTACAAAGAGATACTCTATGAAGTTTTCCTTTCATTGTGGGCTAAAGAAGTGGGGAATGAAGGTCCATGAGGATTTCATAGCGATGCAATATTATTGTTATACCAGGTTTTTATTGAGGTTGATTGGATAAAGGTACCGTAGGTTCTTACTCGACTGGAGAAACTAAATTCAGACTACACATGCACAAAAGTTGTAAAGGATAAATATAATTGAGTGCACACATGAGTTTTCTTATTAACCCTCTCACGACCATATGACTCAGAGGTTGCTAGATTAGCAATACTAAATAGAGTTCTCTCACTCTCACCTCTCCAAAATTAGTTTTCTGCCCACAGCTAACTCAAAGACAACTGCAGAGGTTGAAGTAACTAAACTAAAGGTTTCTAAATACCACTGATGGTAACAAAGGCTTTAAAGTATCCCTAATAGGCTCAAAATTGCGTCAAGAACGTGAGAGGGTTAATAATCAATTGGTAAAAAGATAACAATTCACTCAGGATATATAATACACTGGTTACATGGGAAAATAACACAATAATATAACGCCAAGCACGGACGAGGATCCACGACGAACTTAGAAAATCCACTAGCAATTCTATTCTAACACTGGGTAGAGTCTTGAAGTAACACTAATTCTGTTGATCTAGTTGTTTGTTGCTAAGTCCTTTCTTCTGTCTTTGTCAGGCCGCTTAGGTGGTCCTGCCGTGTGGTCAATGGAGTGGGATTTACAGATGGACTATTTGGTTTGGGGCCTTTAATAGTAGTTTCTTATGTCATGACACAGGGGGCGTACTATCGGATTAACGCGAGCATGAGTGAGGACATGTCCCGCACTATGGTTGCTCGACTATCCTGACCGTTATAATAGTCGGTCATGAAGTTCTGTTTCGGTACTCTTGGATGTGGGGTCTTTAATGAACAGTCGCTCAAGTCATGACAGAGTAACTATTCATCAGGCGAACGTGGGGAAGAAGTGTGACCATGGCCATACTATCTTTCCCAACTACCTTTGATCTTTATAAGAGTGTTCAAAGAACCATGATGATTAGATTTTTAGGCCTTTTTACAAGTATATGTCCTCAACCATGGCTTTGGCACATATGATGTAAGGACTTTATATGCAGAGTGCCGTTTAAGTGACGGTGTCTCGCAAAGCCCTGACTATTGCAGCGGTCTTGCCATGGCAAAGACTTCTCCAAGAGTGTTGAATTGATACTAAGAGTGTTTTAGGGACATGTCCTTATTTCCACTTTTAATGTCAAAACTACAAGCCTAGAAAAGATCCTAATGTATCTCGAGCACTATGGTGTGAGAGACAATAGTTCTTAAATAGGGAAAAGAACTCTCAGACAATTTGATCTACAGCCATGGCATGTACACTCAGTGGAAAGAGAGGGTAATTCTTGGACTCCAGCCTTGCATGCAAGTTTACTTGAACCCTTAGAACTGCTGGCTCTACCCTGGGCAAGTCGGGATGGTCATGACTTGTGCTGCGATGTCCCAGGTGCAGTGGTTGAGGGTCAGAAGGTTACAGGTACGGGGGGGAGTGGGATTAGGGGGGTTTTAGGTAGACCCCTCAGAAGTTTCCGCCATGATGTGGGAGGAGCTGCGCGGAAGAGCGGCACATCTGGAAAGGAGATATCTGGGGCTTTTTATGTTTTGAGAAGTCTTCCTGCTCTGCCTTCCTTTTTCAGGACCCGCAATTGGTGATGGTGATGCGTATGTTTTTCCCGGGTGTGGGCGGCAGAGTGGGCGTGATGGCGGCGACTCGAGCATATCGGTCGATGTGTTGGTTTTTAGTAGGGGTGGTGGGGAGGTGGGCATGTTGTTGGTACTCCTGTTTCTTTCTTTCGTTCTTTGGGTTGGTCCTGTCTTCTTTCTTCCCCCGGGATTTGTTCTGGTTCTCCTCCTTCTTTCTTTCATTCCTTGTTTTGGTCCTATCTTCTTTCTTTCTCCATAACTTGTTCTGGTTCTGCTTTTCTTCTTTCTTCTTATTTGTTGTGGGTTTGTCCTCCGGTGTGGTTTTCCTTTTCTTTCTGTTTTCTTCTTCTGTCCCTTACTTCCCCGACTCGGTAACTTGTTTATTTTTAATTCGGTTACTTTAATTATATTTTCATTATGCAATTCATCAAATGTTACGATTGTATCCCAATCCTCACCTTACACCCCTGTTCATGCTACCTGAATAGTAATGCATATATCTCATTAATGGTACAAAATAGGGCATTGCTTGTTAAGTAGTTTTTACTTTGTGTTCCCTGTATATTACACCCTCTAATTTTGATGGTGTAGTTTTTGAACACCCTAAACAACAAAAGAATAAATAAGGAAATAATTGATTTATTTGGGTTATAATTGTGTAGGTTATGTTTAGTCAGTTATGTGTTATTAACCTCTAAAAGGCGAGCTGTGTGTAATGGACACCCTACCGCCAGGCGACGATATTAGGCCTCATTCCAGCCTAAAATCGTAATTTTAAGATAAATATCGTTATTACTTATTCATATGCGCCTATTTTACGTTTGATATGAAGATACTAATATGTAACAGCAATAAAACAAGTGGGAATAGTGTTTGTAGGATGAAAATCGCGAATTATTGCCGAGCTTTCATTCATGAGGTGAGAGACAAGGGAGGCCATACCCTCCTCTCTCGAAGCCTGGAGAGTGACTGAGGCCTGTCTCTGTCTCTCTCTTTCCCACGCATAGACACACACAAGACCACAGCCTAGGATCGGTTTGGAAATGTTTACACGAAAATATACCAAGGAATAAGGGAATAACAGGGAAAATAGGTGATAATTGAAGGGGGGGGGTAAAGAGGGGATTTTGACAGATGTGGAGTAGTGATAGGAGGTATGGCGGGGAATTATCTCACTTAATAACCATTTCACTTGTTTTAAGTGCTACTGGGTCCTTTTAAAAGTTTTATTTTAGGCCTTACCTCTTAAGAGGGTCCTCACCCATGCCCACCAAAACCTCTTAAGAGTGTTCTCACCGTTCCCGGGTTAAGCTTTGTGATTAATCTTAATACTTCGTAGCAAGAAGATCAGCATTCTCTTCATTTGTCCATTTCCTCTCCCTCCCCCTATGGCTTCATCTCTCTTCCCTGAAGTTCCCTCTATCTCCCTCCATCTGCATCTCCCCTCTCCCTCCTTCCCCTCCACTTGCATCTCCCCTCCTTCCCCTCCAATTGCATCTCCCCTCCACCTGCAATACTCCCCTCTCCCTCCTCTATCTCCCCTCCGCTTGCATCTCCCCATCCTTCCCCTCTCCCTCCTCTATCTCCCCGTCTTTCCCCTCCGCCTGCATCTCCCCTCAGTCCCCTCTCTATCTCCCCCTCCGTCCCGTCTCCTTTCTGTATCTCCCCTCCGTCCCCTCTACCCTTCTTTCCCCTCAACCTGCGTCTCCCCTCCTATATCTCACCCTCCGTCCCCTCTCTCTCCCTCTCTATCTGCCATCCATCTCCCCCACGGTCCCCAACCCCCTTCCACCCTTCAATGTCACCTGCTAACCTTCACTACCCTTCAAACAAACCCACAAACCACCACAAGAACAAGTACAAGTATCACTCCTTGTTATTGTTAATGTTATTATTAGCCTTTTTAGTAGCATATCTTGAAACTGGTATATTAGTTATGTTATCGAATATTTATAGCAACGATTAAGCACTCTGTATTTCAAATTTCAACTGATTGCAATATTACACAATGTACGGTGCATTCCACCATTATAATCTCTCTCTCTCTCTCTCTCTCTCTCTCTCTCTCTCTCTCTCTCTCTCTCTCTCTCTTCTCTCTCTCTCTTCTACTTTCCTGTTATCACAATGTCTTATTTTGTCTACAAATGCTTGGCATTTACAACATTGCAACCCCCGCCACACACACACTTTTTGTGATTATCAACGAACAGATATCATTATTTATATTTTATAAGGTGTCGTCTTGATTAGTTTCCATTATTTAATATCCCTGCCATATCTACTCACCTTTCATCCTACAAATTCCATCGCCTACAGTACATCTAAATTTTATTATTTTACCTACAGTGTGATTATTTGTTACCGAAACTCTCCCACAGCAATACCGGTAAGCTCTCTGTAAGAAGCCCCCCCCCCCCCCCCCTTTCCACCTTGCCAGGTCAGGTGAAGGGTATTGAGGGGTAAACCTTTACAACAGCACCTGTAAAGGCACCTCGTAGCTACTTTCCACTTTTCCTATTTTTCTGAAGAGTGTAGATAAGAGAGGGGAGAAGGGATGTTGGAGAAGAAAAAAAAAAAAAAAAAAAAAGGGGGAAAAAAATAGAAGGAAACATGCTTATATTACTGAAATGTTTGTGGACATGCAGTAATGCAAGTAATGGTCACTCTTCTGTAAATATCAAATGGCTTACTTAAGAATGGGAAAGGGGTGGGACCTTCTATTATTTTTTTTTATTTTTTTGTTGGAGAGAGATGAAGTTGTTGGAGTAGCTGTGTTAGATGCGTAATTAGCCTGTATACGTCATCGAGGTGTCCCCCAATTGGGTGCGAGCATGTGAAAAACGCTAGGACGTACTACCACACACACTAAATGTCCGCCTTGGCTGGGATCGAACCCAGGTAAAGCAGATTCAAACGGCTTGATCTCCACTCGACCGCCGCGGCTCTGCCAACCATGTTGTAAACTTTCCTCCCTCACTACCCAGTTTCCCTCCCTCACTACAAACGCACACGTAGACAACGGCTGTCTCTATTTTCCAAGGTCTTGCTATTTACTAACTGAGGGATTAGGACACACACACACACACACACACACACACACACACACACACACACACACACACACACACACAGTGTTCACAAACGCACATTGTCGAATAATTAATATACTGTATATCTATCTAGCTTTTTTTTATATGTGAATGAGGGAGACAAAAGGCAGAATTACCTGTAGCGAGTGCCTCCCCCAGAGTTGAGAGTGACAGGGCCAAAATCAAGGGACGTTCGAGCCAATATGCCTGGACACACGGAGTTTGAAGCGATTTAAGTCATAGGAAGAGGGAAAGATTGATTCTGGGAGAGAGTTCCAGAGCTCAGCTGTTGAATAGAAGAAAGATTGAGAATAATGTTTCACTCTTGGGTTGGAGAGCTGCACAGAGTAGGGATGGGATTGTGTTGCAAGACGGGTGCTACGTGCTCTATGAAGAAGGGGTGGTATATACTCAGAGAGCTCTGAGGAATACTGGTCAATGTAATAGCGGTAGAATAGTGAGAGATGCAACATTGCGGCGAAGAGAGAGTGACGGCAGAGAATTGGTGAGTGGACGTGAGTTAATGAGACGGAAGGCTTTCTTTACTACTTTGTCTAGAAGTGCTGCATGACAGGATCCCCCCAACACGTGTGAACAATACTCAATACATGGATGCACTGTGCCCCTGTACAGAGCAAGAAGCTGCGCAGGGGTAAAGAATCCCCGGAGGCGGTTGAGTACACCCAGCTTCTGGGAAGCTGTTTTTAGCAAGAGTGGTAATATGATCTTTCCAAGAGAAATCAGAAGAAAAAGGGACACCAAAGAATATTAAGAGAAGATGAAGGGTTAATTTGTATATTGTTAAAGAGTAGGTCATAGTTTTCTGGGAGGGGGCGACAAGTAGACATGTGGAGAAATTGAGTTTTGGCAGCACTGAAAGTAACAAGGTTGTCTCTGCCCCAGTTAGAGATAGTAGAGAGATCAGAAGATGGGTGTTTTATGGCCTCCTTGCGTGAGTTTTGGAGTTCCTGCTGTGAGTGGTTATGAGGAAGGCTAGTTGAATAGTGTAATGTAAAATCGTCAACATATAAGTGAATGGGGCTGGAGGTGCAGTTGAGAAGATCGTTAATGAATAATAGGAAGAAAATTGGAGATAAGACAGAATCCTAAGGAACACCGGAGTTGATAGGTTGAGGAAGTGAACGGTGGACGTCCACAACCACAGCTTTGGAATGGCCGGAAAGGAAATTAGAGACAAATACACAGATAGAGGGATAGAAACCATAGGAGGATAGTTTGGAAATAAGGGATTTGTGCCAGACTCTATCGAAGTCCCGAATGGAAGATGACCAAGAGTTAGTAAGATAAGAAAGAAGATCACCAGTAGAGCAACCCTTAAGGAAGCCATACAGGCGGTCGGAGAGCAGGTTATGGGAAGATAAATGCTTAAGGAATGTTGAGGCAAGGATAGTTTAATAAACTTTAGAGATGCAAGAAATGAGAGCAATTGGACAATAGTTGGAGGGTTGAGAGTGGTCACCCTTCTTCGGGACAGGTTAAATGAGAGCGAACTTCCTGCAAGAAGCGAAGACGTTAGAGGAGAGACACTGAGACAAAAGAGTTTGCCTAGGCAGGGAGTCAGCACGGAAGCACAGTTTTTTAGTACAACAGGAGGAACACCATCCGGACTGTATGCCATCTTAGTATTAAGCCCAGAGGGTGGAAAGTACATCCTTGGAAGAGATATGATATTAGGCATAAGTAGGAGAGAGGGGGGTGGAGAGGGATGAACAGCACCAAAATCATCCAAAGTGGAATTTTTAGCGAAAGTGATAGCGAAGAGTTCAGCTTTGTCAGAGGAAGAAGTGACGGTGGTGCCGTCAGAGCGGAAAAGGGGAGGGAAAGACGAGGAAGAAAATTGTTGGAGAGGTTTTTGGCTAGATGCCAGAAGGCTTGGGAAGAGCTAAAGTTGGATAGTTCAGTGCATTTATTATTGATGAAAGAATGTTTGGCGAGTCGAAGAACAGATTTGGTTTGATTCCGGGCAAAAACATGAAATTCTTGAGTTTGAAGGCGACGGTAATGTTTGAATGCTTCCTCCTTATTACAGACAGCAGTAGAAAAAGCGTGAGTAAACCAAGATTTGTTTGCATCAGTCTGAGAGAAAGAAAATGGAATGTATGCTTCCATGCCCGAGAGGATTACCTCGGTAATGCGTTCAGCACTCTCTGAGAGTCCTCGGCCACGGAAGCAGAAATCATTCCATGGGAAACCGAAGAAGTACTGCCGAAGAGCCTCCCAGTCGGCAGCGCCAAAGTGCCACAAGCGCCGCCGGGTAGGAGGATCGGGTGACCGTACCAGAGAGATAGGATAGGTAACAGAGATAAGTTTGTGGTCGGAGGAGCCCAAAGGAGAGAAAAGATTTACAGTATAAGCAGAAGGGTTAGAGGTTAGAAATGAGTCAAGAATGTTGGGCCGATCTCCAAAGCGATACGGGTGGGTTGCTGGACTAACTGCTCTAGGTCATTTAGGATAGAAAAGGTGTAAACTTGTTGACCAGGATGGTCAGTGGAATGAGAGGAGAGCCATTGCCGGTGGTGAACGTTGAAATCTCCTAGGATGGAGATTTCTGCAAAAGGAGAGATTGATAGAATGTGTTCCACTTCAGAAGTTAGGTAGTCAAAGAATTTTGGATAATCGGTAAAGTTAGGGGAGATAAACAGTGCAGAAATATTTAGTTTGAGTGTGACAAGAAAGCTTTAGCCAGAGAGTTGAAAATTAAGAAGAATCAAAGTTGGGAACACAGAAGAAAGCAAGATTGTTGCGAACGTAAATGCAACATCCACCTTTGGCTTGAAACTGAGGATAGAGATAGTAGGAGGATACAGAGAAGGGTGGCATTTCTGGTCACCCCCCCACCTGGGGACTCCAAATAGGGTCGTAATTTCGTCATTGTTTTTGGGGGGTTGGAAAAGTTATTGTAGTATGTAAGGTGTTTGTAGTATAATGTATTGATAGGAGGAGGTGTTTTGGAGGCTGAGGCTGCCCTCAGTATTGATGAGGCACAGAAAGGATCAGCTAGGGAGGTCAGGTGGTGAAACAGGAGTTTCAGCTGTTCTAATCAACCACATAGCACTCCCCGGGAGAACTGCCCTATTCGGTTGGTGCCTACAGTTTCTTCTAGCAATTCTGGAGGTGGGATTCCCAGTCCAAACCTCCAGGGGCTATCTGCGCCACAAAGTGACGGGCGATGGGGTCGCCACATCCTTACGCCACACACACACACACACATATATATATATATATATATATATATATATATATATATATATATATATATATATATATATATATATATATATATATATATATATATAGCTTGTTATGTAGTATTAAATGCATATAAATCAATAAAGTTAATAGTCAATCATACTATTTTCCTTCCATTCATAAAATCACAGGGAGTACAAATAAATTAGACCAACTGTAGGTGTAGGCCAATACTGCATAAAACATACATTTGTGTGTGACTGTATGTTGGAACGAAGACAAATGAGGACGTATACATTATCCATGTGGATTAATGAACATAGGCCCAGTAAAACTGCAGGTATTGTACCAGCTAACTTAAGGTTTTGTTCGAGTACGGTATTAATCAGCAGTAGTCTGCGAAAACAAATGGCGCTCTTTCGTGCAACACATATACATACAGGTGATCAGCCACACACACACACACACACACACACACACACACACACACACACACACACACGTACACGATCAGCCATATACTAGGTCACAAAAGCCGCATTTTCCTTTACCATCATTATCTCCGATAGACTGGAAATGGTGTCGTATTTCACACTCAATGTCATAAAATATATATAGAAAATATCCTATCGGCCTTCTATAGGATTATGACGCTTCTTTTGGACATTCTGAGGATATAGCTAGGTACATTTATAATTATGACATCCAAATCGATTATTTATATATGGATATATACAAAAAGTCTTAAAACTGTTAAAACTGTCCAATATCAAGCCAACTCCAAGTAACTCCAACCCTGCTCCTACACAGGGTCGAAACTCAACCCGATTCAAATTTTCGGAGCTTGATAACAGTTTTAAGACTTTTTGTATATATCCATATATAAATAATCGATTTGGATGTCATAATTATAAATGTACCTAGCTATATCCTCAGAATGTCCAAAAGAAGCGTCATAATCCTATAGAAGGCCGATAACCTACCGGAGTTGTTATATATAATACCTCAAAGTAAGCGATTATATTATAGGAATAGTCATCACAATTTTTTACAAATTCAACTAGATCAAAATAATATCGAAATGATGGATCAAATATTGATCTTGATATGTAAAGCATGTTGTTTATACACATTGGAGCACATGGCCGCAGCCGCGGTGCCACTCCATTCGCGCCTAATCACGATTATATTTCGGTGTATTCTTACTTAAATTTATATCATTGCAGTTCCTGAAATACCTCATAATATTTATTATATTACGATGTTTCATCTGTATTATATTCTTTGTTTTACTTTGTAGTGGTCATTTTGTAATATATATATTTACATTCATGTTCAACAATAGTAAGCAAATGTTGTATATATTATATAGGCCTATACATTTTGAAGGCAGGCTCGTAAAATGTGTACATTTTGTGCCACCCCACTATAATGAGAGTGGGTTATCAGACTTTGGGGTAACAGAAAACGCAGCTCAAGATGGTAAAGAAAAATGCGGCTTTATATGTTTGGCTAGCTGATATTAACCCGTCCAGTATATTATGTTCTGGCAACTATTAGACTATTTTATTCAGTTTAATAAGAAATACCATTACTTTCTGTGTCTGTGGTCAAAAGATTTCTACTTCTCCAGTTAGGAAGAATCCACTTATTCAAACCAATCAGCCCCAGTAAAAACCTGGCATAACAATATTAATACAAAAATAATAATAATAAACCCGAGTTGGTCAGTGTCAATTTAGCTACTTTCCCACGACACTAGCGGTATTAAAGTTAAGCATCTTGATTTGGTAGCTGGTGTGGGACGGTTCGCCGCAGTTCCAATTATCGTCCGGGCTCGTTCGCCGCGGTAAGACGAACCGTCACTTGCTGCGAAACGTCTTGCTCCCGAATCCTTCGACCTGGGTCCTCTTCTTCTTGTTTTGAAAGATGCAGTGAGTGCGATTCACCCAATAAATGGCTTGAACGTTACTCACAAAAACGATATTATATTATATTATATTAGGGTTAGGTTAGGTTAATCTAATCTAATATAATATTTGTACATTTTGGAAGCGTGCATGGCCTCCCCACAATTTCCCTTACCTACTGTAAAAGCGCGATTCACCCAATAAATGGCGCCATTTGACGGAGTATCTTCAGATTAATGAATAATGGGTAAGTTAATGCAAATCCTCCACTCAAACCATGAAAAACAACAATAAAACACTATATTCCTTGAAAAAATATATACAGAAACTTGGTAAATAAGGCGGCTCTAGCTGTCTTGAATTTTACCATTTAATTAAAAGAGGATGCCAATAACACAAGAAAACTAATTAAAATAATATAAATAACAGACTAGCTACATAAAGGAACGTAAGCTGCATTTTGTGTCACCCCAAAGTCTGATAACCCACCCACTTATCAGTGGGGTGGCACAAAATGTACAATTTTTACGAGCCTGCCTTCAAAATGTATATGCCTACACAATATATACAACATTTGCTTACTATTGTTGAACATGAATGTAAATATATATTACAAAATGACCACTACAAAGTAAAACAAAGAATATAATAAAGACGAAACATCGTAATATATTAAATAGTATGAGGTATTTCAGGAACTTCAATGATCGACGACTAGACATCGGCAATAACTTAGAATATATACAATTGAAGATTGTTTGTGACATCATATAATTATGAGGTGGAATTATACAAAACATTTCTCTTTGTAACATTAGAGTAATAAATAATTGCTTAGGTTAACATTTCAATAATTCTGAGTATGAGTGGCGGAATATTGTAGGTGACGAACACTACCATGCAGCCGGTACAAGGGCTATCCTGAAACTCAGTCCACCTCCCAGCTATAGCAGACGAATACCGGCGTGCTTGGCATATATTTACCCCTATGGTAAAGCAGCCGCTATGCCCGATCTACATTCTTGCCTAATTAAGATTTTATGTATGTATTTAACTTGGCTTTATTGTATTGACTAAACTGACCAACAATAACTAACCTAATCCAATAAAATCAAGTACAATACATCAAAATATAATCATGATTAGTGATTGTAAACATGAATGTGGGTGATAGGAAAGTTGAGGGAGTGGTGGGAGGGTGGGGGGTACCATCAGAGGTGAATGGGAATGGTAGTGCACTTGTGGACGTATGTGTGGGGAGGAGGCTGTGGATAGCCAACACCTTCTTCCGACACAGAATGATCCACAGGTACACGTGGAAACGGATGTTGACGATGAAGGATAAGACAGTGGTGGAACGAAAGTCATTGATTGATTATGTATGTGTGGATGAACGAATGAAGAAATCTGTGATGGATGCTAGGGTGTATAGGGGTATTGGAGGGGGTCTGTCTGATCATTATGTAGTGGTAGCTAAGGTTAGGATACAAAAGAAGTGGGTGAGGAGAGCGGGAGGGAGGCGAGAGGAGGGTGGAATGGTGAGGAGGGTGGAGAGGTTGCAGGAGGAGGAAGTCAGGGAGGAGTACAGGAGAGCAGTGGAAAGACGACTAGGTGGGTTCGACCTGGAAGTTATGGAGGAAGTGGAGGAGATGAGCAAGGTGTTTAAGGATGAGATCTGTGCAGCATGTGAGGAGGTGTGTGGAGTGAGTGAGAAGAGGGAGGGGAGTGAAAGGTACAGCATGGTGGACAGAAGAGGTAAGAATAGCTGTGGAAGAAAAGAAGAAAGCATATAGAGAGTGGTTGGGTAGTAGAGGGAATGAAGATTCCGAGAGACAGAAACGAGCGAGGTACGTGGAGAGTAAGAGGGTGGTGAAGAGAGTAGTGAAGGAAAGTAAGAGAAGAGTAGATGAGGAATTTGGAAGGAATCTGAGTGTAAAATGGAGGGAGAGTAAGAAACTGTTCTGGAAAGAAGTCAAGAAAGTTAGGGAAGGTAGCAAGGGAAACAGTAAGGGTGTGAAAGATAAGAATGGGAGAATGCTAGCCGAGAAGCAAGAGAGAGTCGAAAGATGGAGGGAGTACTTCAGTGAGTTGCTAAATGAAAGGAATGAAGAGCCAGCAAACATAGCTGGATATGGTATGGGAGGGAGAAGAAGAGAAGTAGTGGAGAAGGAGGTGGGGATCAGGAGGTCAGAAGTGTGGGAAGCCATGAAAAGAGTAAAGTTGGGGAAAGCACCAGGAACAGATGGAGTGTGTGGGGAAATGTTGAGGTATGGTGGTGAGATAGTGATAGAATGGGTATGGAAAATGTGCAAACTAGCATGGAAGAAGGGGAGTGCACCCGATGACTGGAAGACTGGCATAAGTCCCCCTATATAAGGGCAAAGGGGAAAGAGGAGTGTGTGGTAACCACCGAGGAATATGTCTTCTAAGCGTAGTAGGGAAGGTATACAGTAGGGTAGTGATTGAGAGAGTGAGAGTGAGAACGGAGAAATGGATAGGCGACGAGCAGGGAGGTTTTAGGAAGGGAAGAGGATGTGTAGATCAGATTTTTACCCTGAATTGTGTTGTGGAGAAGTATCTGGAGAAGAAACAAAAGGTGTATGTTGCCTTTATGGACTTGGAGAAGGCCTATGACAGAGTGGATAGAGAAGGTTTGTGGAAAGTACTTAGAATATACGGAGTAGAGGGCAAGTTGCTGAAAGCAGTGAAGAACATGTATGAGGGTGCAAAGGCGGCAGTACGTGTGGAGAGTGAGCAGAGCGAGTTCTTTGACCTGAATGTTGGTTTGAAACAGGGGTGTGTGATGTCCCCGTGGTTGTTTACTGTATATATGGATGGAGTTATGAAAGAAATACTATCAAGAGCAGTGGATGTTGGTGTATCGCTGAAAAGGGAGGGAATTGAGTGGAAGCTACCTATACTGCTGTTTGCGGATGATACAGTTCTGATGAGTGATAATGAATGGGAGTTGCAGGGTCTGGTAAATGAGTTTGGAACAGTGTGCGAAAAACGGAATTTGAAGGTAAATACGGGGAAGAGCAAGGTTATGGTCTTCGAAAGGGGTGAAGTCACAGAGTGTGAGGTGAAGCTGAACGGTCAGGCTATGGAGATCGTCAACTCTTTTAAGTATCTGGGCAGTGTGTTGAGTAAAGATGGGACTATGGATGAAGAGGTGCGGGAGAGGGTACAACAGGGGAAGAGGGTTGTAGGAACGCTAAAAGCAGTAACAAGAAATAGAGTGGTCAGTATGGAAGTGAAGAAGTCCTTGCATGACAGTGTGGTAATCCCGACACTGACTTACGGAAGCGAAGCATGGACGTTGGTTGAGAGACTCAGACCAAGAGTGAGAGCAGTGGAAATGAATTACTTAAGGAGTGCGTGCGGAGTTACATGGAGGGATAGACAGACTAATGAGGAAGTAAGAAGGAGGTGTGGTGTGGAGGTAGATGTGCTGGAAAGTGTGAAAAGGAACAACTTGAGATGGTTCGGCCATATGGAACGTATGGAAAACGAGAGAATGACTAAGAGGGTGTACGAGAGCGAGGTGGAGGGACAGAGGGGGAGAGGTAGACCGAATATGAGGTGGAAGGATGGAGTGAGGAACTACATGAACGAAGGCGGTGCTGGTTGGGGGGAGGGGCGTCGACTGACTGGGGACAGAGGTGCATGGGGGCGGTTCGTTCGTGGCCACCCCTTCGGGGATCACGGCGTCAGGCAATAGATAGATAGAAACATGAATATAGCGGCACCACGGCTGCGGCTATGCTCCGACATTTCTAAAAAAAAAAAAATTTACATTTCAAGATTATTATTTGAGTACTTATTTCGGGATTATTTTGATCTACTTGAATTTGTACAACATTGTGATGGGTATGCATATTATATAATGGCTTAATTTTGAGTATATGTATACAAAGTCTAATATAGGTTATCACCCTTTCATACGATTATGACGCTTCTTTCGGATATTCTGAGGATATAGCTAGGTACATTTATAATTATCACATCCAAATCGATTATTTGTATATGGATATATACACAAAGTCTTAAAACTGGTATCAAGCTCCGAAAGTCTGAATCGGGTTGAGTTTCGACCCTGTGTAGGAGCAGGGTTGAGTTGGCTTGATATTGGACACCCTTTTATGGCATTTGGGTGTGAAATACGACACCATTTCCAGTCTATCGGAGATAGTGATGGTAAAGGAAACTGCGGCTAGCCTAAGCTGCATTTTGTGTCACCCCAAAGTCTGATAACCCACTCTCATTAAAGTGTGGTGGCACAAAATGACAAGGGGCGATCCAGACTTTTAAATATATACATTATATGGACAACCTTTCCTGACTATTTTTAAGAATGAAAGTAAATATGCATTGCAGAATAATTATTACAAAGCAAATAAAGACTAAATAAAAGCGAAATAGCGTAATATACCAAATATCATTAGGTATGTCAGGGACTGGAATAATCGACAACAGAACATATCGGCAATAAATTTGAATATATACAATTTAAGATGTGTTGTGACATTACATATTAGGTGAAATTATAAAACATATGTATTTGTTTAATAGTAGAGCAAGAAATATTCGCATACATAGACATTTCAATAATTCTGAGGAAGAGTGACGGATTAATTACCGTGACGAACACTGATTTTCTGAACTTGACTCTAGTACCGCATTTTCTTTTACCATCATTATCTCCGATAGACTGGAAATGGTGTCGTATTTCACACCCAAATGCCATAAAAGGGTGTCCAATATCAAGCCAACTCAAACCTGCTCTTCCACAGGGTCTAAACTCAACCCGATTCAGACTTTCGGAACTTGATAACAGTTTTAAGACTTTGTGTATATATCCATATACAAATAATCGATTTGGATGTGATAATTATAAATGTACCTAGCTATATCCTCAGAATATCCGAAAGAAGCGTCATAATCCTATAGGAGGCCGATAACCTACCGGAGTTATTATATATAATACCTCAAAGTAAGCGATTATATTATAGGAATAGTCATCACAATTTTTTACAAATTCAACTAGATCAAAATAATATCGAAATGATGGATCATTAATTATTGATCTTGATATGTAGGCCTAAAGCGTGTTGTTTATAAACATTGGCCGCAGCCGCGGTGCCACTCCATTCGAGCCTAATCACGATTATATTTCGGTGTATTCTTACTTAAATGTATATCATTCGGGTTGATTAGGTTACACAATACAATATTACTAAGTAACAGTACACGCATATATATAAATATCATAACATTTGTGAAATATAGGTTCGACCGCGCTAAGTACCACGGCTGCGTGAGGGCCAGTAGGAACGTAGATAATCGAGGGGTGGGCGGGGCATTTAGCCTCGTGACCTTGACCAAGAGTCAAGTTCAGAAAATCAGTGTTCGTCACGGTAATTAATCCGTCACTCCTCAGAATTATTGAAATGTCTATGTATGCGAATATTTCTTGTTCTACTATTAAACAAATAAATATGTTTTATAATTTCACCTAATATGTAATGTCACAACACATCTTAAATTGTATATATTCAAATTTATTGCCGATATGTTCTGTTGTTGATTATTCCAGTCCCTGACATACCTAATGATATTTGGTATATTACGCTATTTCGCTTTTATTTTGTCTTTATTTGCTTTGTAATAATTATTCTGCAATGAATATTTACTTTCATTCTTAAAAATAGTCAGGAAAGGTTGTCCATATAATGTATATATTTAAAAGTCTGGATCGCCCCTTGTCATTTTGTGCCACCACACTTTAATGAGAGTGGGTTATCAGACTTTGGGGTGACACAAAATGCAGCTTTGGTCAAGGTCACGAGGCTAGATACCCCACCCACCCACCCACCCCTCGATATATCTACGTTCCTACTGGCCCTCACACAGCCGTGGTGCTTAGCGCGGTCGAACCTATATTTCACAAATGTTATGATATTTATATATATGCGTGTACTGTTACTTAGTAATATTGTATTGTGTAACCTAATCAACCCGAATGATATACATTTAAGTAAGAATACACCGAAATATAATCGTGATTAGGCTCGAATGGAGTGGCACCGCGGCTGCGGCCAATGTTTATAAACAACACGCTTTAGGCCTACATATCAAGATCAATAATTAATGATCCATCATTTCGATATTATTTTGATCTAGTTGAATTTGTAAAAAATTGTGATGACTATTCCTATAATATAATCGCTTACTTTGAGGTATTATATATAATAACTCCGGTAGGTTATCGGCCTCCTATAGGATTATGACGCTTCTTTCGGATATTCTGAGGATATAGCTAGGTACATTTATAATTATCACATCCAAATCGATTATTTGTATATGGATATATACACAAAGTCTTAAAACTGTTATCAAGTTCCGAAAGTCTGAATCGGGTTGAGTTTAGACCCTGTGGAAGAGCAGGGTCGAGTTGGCTTGATATTGGACACCCTTTTATGGCATTTGGGTGTGAAATACGACACCATTTCCAGTCTATCGGAGATAGTGATGGTAAAAGAAAATGCGGCACTATAGTCTGTCGCATGGGGAGATTGTCAGTGTTACGCGCTCCGGATGGATCTGCACTAGCGATCGATAGCGCTGCACCCAAGATGGATCGACCGTGAGCGCACACATCGATCGATTGTTGCGCTGACGAACGATGGTTTTCCCTGCGCTCTGGATGGATTTATATTCGAACGAAATAAGTGAAATATACATAGCCTAGTAGGCCTACCAAGTGGAGATAGTTCAATATTCAATATTTTAAAACGAAGCATTAAGCTTTGATTACTTTGCTCTTCTGCTATCGGCATAATAAATAACGAATGAACAATGTTTTGACTATTACCACTAGAATGCTAGACTACTCGGCCCACGGGACAGCTCGGCCCACGGCGAGACAGCTCGGCCCAGTAAAAACGAGACAGCTCGGCTCGTGTTAACCCTCTCACGACCATAGGACGCAGAGGTTGCCAGATTAGCAATAAGAAATAGATTACTCTCACTGTTATAATTACCTCTCCAAAATTAGTTTTCTGCCCACAGCTAACTCAAAGACAACTGCAGAGGTTGAAGTAAACAAACTAAAGGTTTATAGATACCCCTGACGGTGACAAAGGATTTAAAGTATCCCTAATAGGCTCAAAAATCGCGTCAGGATGTGAGAGGGTTAATTACGAGACAACTCTTAATTAAACTAACCTAACCTAACCTAACCTAACCTAACCTAACCTAACCTAACCTAACCTAACCTACACATTATGAATCGAGAGAACTAGCCTATGACATAATTATACAATAAACGAACATTTCGCCCACATTACACACACGCCATAAACGGGAGGCCATGTATGCAGCACCAAATCCTGTCCTCTGCGCATGCGTGAGAATCTTAGGCCCCTTGGCACGATTTTGTTTTCCTTTATACTATTAACCTAACCTAACCTAACCTAACCTAACCTAACCTAACCTAACCTAACCTAACCTAACCTAACCTAACCTAACCTAACCTAACCTAACCTAACCTAACACCTAACCTAACCTAACAGTTCAGCCTAAATAACATAATAATATTAGGGAAAAGGCCGCGCATACGCAGAGGACAGGATCTGGTGCTGCATACATGGCCTCACCCATTAAACCCTCCACTTAGCTCTCCCCATCCTACTCCTGACTGGTCTTGTCAAATTGCCCCATAGCAAAACATGGGGCTGAGCTGTCTCAAATAATGGGCCGAGTTGTCTCGCCGTCGTGGCCGAGTTGTCCAAAAGTGGGCCGAGCTGTCCGAGCCGAGTTGTCCCATGGGCCGAGTCGTCCAGTCACCTTACCACTACTACTACAAACTTAAGACTTCTAAAGTACATTCTAGCATACTTAAAAGACAAACCGGTACAGTACAGTAGGCTACTCACAACAACCTCCTATAGCCTATATAGCCTAATTATGAGCCAGCTACCTACACTGTCACTTTCATTCGAGCTTTTTTATGCTGCCTTTATCGTCTATTTAATCTTAACCCAGCATCAATTTGGTAATTCCTTTTTAACCTTGATTTGTCCTTGGTCATGACTTTGACTCACCCTCATAAACCACCAATAAATAGGCTAGGCTACCTAAACTACAATATAGGCTAGAGAGTATTATGAGCAGACACGAGGTAATGTGTGTCAGCAATGGAACACAGAGGTGTCGTGTTAGTAGCAACATTATAGCCATTCGAAAGTAGCGTAGTTCGAATAATCACTATAGTTTGTAAGTTTGGTTGTCGTCTGCCACCTGCCATGAAATCAAGACAAACCCAAATAGGCGTAACCACACTTCCCCATATTGTTGTTGATCAATACAAGTTATGTTGTTCATATATAAATTCTAACTTACCTGACGTTTCTTAGTAGAAGTCTCCATGGCTCTGTGTGTGTGTAGTTGGCTGGAGCTCCCAAGAGCTTGATAACCAGTTCGGACACACCAGCAACTCCTCAGTCTTCCCTGGCCAGCTGATACTCCAGTGTTGCCACAACCCCAGCGCCGCTACACCTCTTCAAGCGTAACCTATCACGAAATGTTATTAAATATTGTAAATAATATTGTCTTTAATTATGTGTATTTTCCTTGGAATAACTCAGGTACCACGTGTTTAATGGTTATGACATTTACCTGGCATATGACTTGGACGCTGCCTTCTGTCAAACGACGCTGCCAAGTTCTATTAAAGGTACGTCAGTTCACCTTGAGATTCTATTTAGACTCTTCACCCAACGTGTGTAGCCGAGATACATGATGTATATAATACAAATTAAGTCATTCAAAGCAAACACTAATATATCACAAAGAGCCACGTAGGTTTAATGAATTGCAATGCACAGCCAAGTGACGAGTACGCCTGTATCTGGCAACAGTGTAGAACTGGTTTCGGTTGCCATCCTCTTTGTTTACATTCTTGTCTATTCCAAAATTAGATCTGCCTATATTATGTTTAAAGTTACAAATATTAACTGTATTAATCAGTTTTCATATTTTGTTTAGGCTCTAGAATAATGTAAGCAATAAATTGACTTGCATTGTAAAGATAACCTTGTTCACGAAAGTTACAAGTTTACCCTCGGTTAGCTCGAGTTTCTTAAGTCTTTAGTTTGCTATACTACCACAATGTTTCGTTCACGAGAGAGTATAGCTAATTGCACATATTAGTCATCAGAATTCAATTGTATACACTAACAACAGACACATATTTAATAACAAGCTTAATACATGAGTAATAAACGCATAACTTCCTCAATGTCTTCCCGAATGATATAATAGGCCTATAGCCTATGGGATGTAATTGTTCTTTTTGGCACAGTGCGGATCGCCGAGACATAGCCTACAGTACAGCCACGCTCAAAAGTCCAGTTCATATCTCTACTTTATTTTCCCTCTCTTGATATGAGAAAACGTATCTGAACAAATTAGGAATGTAATTAAGGGCTTTTTCACTGACGTTAAAGGATATACACTACGTTCTCTTTTAGTAGTGAGATATACAAATTAAGTTCAACCCTTTATAGCTCAAAATTTAACGTTTTTAATTTTTGTCCTGAATAATTTTTGATAATATTTTTCAGATTCGGTAAACAAAATCAAAGTCATGAATACAATTATCTCAAGTAACTTCTTCAGTACAATAGTAGCCTATACCTTGATTTCGTGTATTTATAACTATATATATAACTATAGACGATTTCCATTACTCTCAACAAATATTTTCGAATTCCAAGGGTTAAATGCGGAAACACAACTAACGATCACCACTGTACGCCAGAAGATCCCTGGCGCCCCACCACTCCCTACTATTATGTTGACATGTAAAAGGCCGGGGCCGGATACACAGACATTTCATGGGCGATCTATGGCGCCATATCTCCCAACTGCCGCCTTATGTCCTTGTGAGGCCATACTCAAAGCTTAACATGGGGGCAGCCATCTTGAAAAACATGGCTAACTGCCGCCTTAGCTTATGGAGACCTCCGTGGGGTGTTCTAAGTCGCTAAGGTGGAATCTAAACTAAACAACTTCGCCAATGGAGGAGCAGTCAACATAACAGTACCTATACACTGAACTGGGAGGAAGCCGATACAAAGGCGTGGCTGGAGTGGAGTAGGAATGCTTGACAACTGCAGAGTCACAGACAGCAGACGACGACGCTGCAACAACAACAATCCAAAGTCTCTTGTTACTATTTCGTTGTGTTTTTGATGTTTGTGGTACTTATTATTATTATTATTAAAATATTATCGCACCAAGCCTAAAAAGACTATGTGGCACCAAAATAAACTTTGTGGAAAAAAATATCGGAGTTGTGGGGCTGGGCGCAATACGGAGTAGAGGATAAGAAGACTAGGAAACACTAATTAAAAAAGCTGAAGGAGACGGGTATGGAGGAGAAACCGCATAAGATGTGGGAGGGAGAAAGTGGGGGACTCTCCAAGCATACCGGCTAAGACAGGGGGCTATGAAGGGGAATGCCTGCCGTCGGGCATTGGAGAAACGCGGACAGTCTATCAGGAGATGCTGGACAGACACTGGAATATGGCAGCAAGGACAGAACGTGGGGACATCACAGGACATCAAATGACCATGCGTGAGCCTGGTGTGGCCGAGCCGAAGACGGCCTAGAGCGGTCTCCCATCGACGATTGCGATGAGAGGAAGACTTCCAAGGTAGGACGGAAGGTTTGACAGAACGCAGTTTGACATCAGACACCCTCATGGAGGTCCACTCGTCCTGCCAGCGCTGACGTAGTAATTGAGTAACATGCGGGAAGTAATCAGATGCAGGAATACGCCGTGGCACGAGCCGGTTAGCGGTAATAGCAGAGCGGGCGAAAAAATAAACTCGCTCATTGCCAGGCACTCCAACATGACTCGGGACCCAACAGAAAGACAGGGATTTTAATTTAGTAGCGATGCGGAACAACCATTCCTGAATCTCCAGCACTAAGGGGTTAACAGCGGTAGATTGAATACTCTGAAGAGCACTAAGGGAGTCACTAAAAATTACAAAGGTATGCAGGTGTGAAAAAAAATATAGCACGTAGGGCAAATAAAATAGCAAATAACTCGGCCGTAAAGACACTAGCACATGATTGGATGTGACGTTGGAAGGTCCGGTCCGGGAACACAACCGCAAACCCTGTACCGGCGGAGGTCTTTGAACCATCAGTGTACACTGGAACGGCTGAAGATTGGTGTAGCATAATTATGTTCCGCAAACTGAGCATAAAGCAACTGTGGGGTTGAAGAGGCCTTGGAGGGGGTGAGGGCAGCAGTACAAACGGTAGGGCAAGGGAGTAGCCATGGGGGGAACTCTGACTGTCGGAGGGGTAGCACTGATGGAATGGGAAAAGAGAAGGAGGCTACTAAAGCAGAGACCCGACCGGGGAACGAAGTAGCAGACGATGATGGGGCTAAGCCGGAAGCCGTGGGAGGAAAACCAGCCGAACTGTGTTGCAGAAGGCGAAGATGATATCGAAGGGTCAGTTAATTATCCCGCCTGGATGATAGCGGTGGGACACCTGATTCAGCATAAAGGCTAATAACCGGAGTAGAGCGAAAAGCCCCCAGCGACAAGCGCAGACTGTGATGGTGAAGGGAGTCTAGGCGCTTAAGGTTTGTATGTGCAGCGGAGGCATATACCTGGCAGCCATAATCGATCTTGGATAGAATAAGCGTTGTATGGAGGCGCAGAAGAGTCGTCCGGTCCGCACCCCAAGACAAGTGGCTAAGGGTTTGTAAGAGTTGAAGCCGTCGGGTGGTGGAGGTCAGTAACGAAGTAATGTGCGGGTACCATGTCAACCGAATATCGAAAATGAGACCTAAGAATGGAGCTGAGGACCTGTAAGGCAGAGGGCGGTTATACAACGTAAGAACAGGATGCGGGACTGTATGGCGTTTTGTGAAGATGACGGCACAAGATTTCGAGGGCGAAAACCGAAAACCATGGGCCGTAGCCCACTGAGCAGCTGCATCGATGGCCTTCTGCATGAGATCTTTTAGGGCAGCGATATCCGAACCCACAGCGTAAATAACGAAGTCGTCCACATACAAAGAAGCACGGACACCAAGAGGGAGAGAAGAAATAATACCATTAATAGCTAGGATAAAAAGGATGGTACTTAGAACACAACCCTGTGGGACACCGTCGTGCTGGGGGTATGTTCATGAGAATGTATTCTGAAGCGTGACTCGGAAAGTACGATCACAGAGAAAGTTCTTCAAGAATACTGCCATGTTGCCAGACACACTAGAACGTAAAAGGGTATGAAGGATGTTGTATTTCCAGGCAGTATCGTAAGCTTTTTCAAGATTGAAGAATACAGCTAAAACTGACTTTGTGTCCGAAAAGGCGTCGCGGATAGACGTCGCCAATCTCAATAATGGGTCCAAAGTACTACGGCCCTTGCGAAAGCCATATTGAAAATGTGACAGGCTGCCTCTTGATTCTAGGAGCCACATTAAGTGGGAGTGAACCATGCGTTCTAATAATTTGCCTACACAACTGACCAGGGCAATTGGACGGTAATCTGCTGGTGCATGGCCCGACTTACCCGGCTTAAGGAATGGGAGAAGGATGGCATGTCTCCACTCAGCCAGAAAAAAGCCTGTGGACCACAGACGGTTGTAGATGGATAAGAGAAAGCCAAGCGCAGGTGGAGATAAGTGCTTCAGCATCAAGTAATGGACACCGTCAGGGCCTTCACATGTATCCTTACAGGCTCCCAGGCTAGACTCAAGCTCAGCCCGGGAGAAGGGGGCATTGAAAAACTGATCAGACGATAAGGCGAAGTCAAGTCACTTAAGTTCAGAACGGCGTTTATGCATCTGGAAGGAGGGCGGGAGATGGGAGCCAGTGCTAACATCACTGAAATGTTGTCCCAACATATTGGCCACCAGAGACGGGTCGCCCACAATGCCAGTGTTGGTATGGAGGACTGGGGCCGGCGTAGGCGCATGTTTCCCTGCAATCTTCCTGACGCGAGCCCAGACTTGCGGAACAGGTGTATCTGCGTTGATAGTAGAGGCATACGATATCCAGCTAGATTTTTTTGCAGAGCGGATTGTACGACGGAAGACGGCATTAGCCTGTTTGAAAAGAGTATACGCATTCCGCTCATATTGAGAGCCTTTTTTTCGACGGAAACTCTTCCACTTGGCTCTTTTATTGCGTAAAGCTGAAGTGCACTGAGCAGTCCACCACGGTACACACTTAGAAGACATACTCTGAGTGGTGCGTGGAATACAAGTATAGGCAGCATGGAGCACAAACATCAGAAACTGGTAAGCATGGCATCAGGATCCGGGAAAGCAGGGGTCGGATTAGGCGGAACGTAAAATCCAAGGATAGTGTAGGGGAACACAGAGACAAGTCAATACATGAGAAGGTACGGGCGCCGCTATCAAAATGCGTAGAGGAACCAGTGTTTAAAATAAATAAATCGTTCGTACGAATCAGAGCCTCAAGGGAACGACCTCGTGCATTAACGGTAGAGTCACCCCACAGGGAATGCCTGCAATTAAAATCCCCTAAAAGGAGGAAAGGTGCAGGTAATAGAGAAAGGATCCTGTTTAATTCTGGAACATCGATCATGATCGAGGGGGAAAGGTATATGGAAACTACTGTAAGCCAGCGTGAAAGGAACACTCTGGCAAGCGTGCATTTAAGAGAGGTATGGATAGTTAACGGAGACACTGGGACATCATGATGTACGAGGAGGCAAGTATCATACTGGGATTGGGGAGAACTTATATAGGTGTAAAAAGGTATTGGGGGGGGGGGATTAGATAAACGCGATTCTTGTAAGCTAATAACAAGTGGGCTAAACCTAGAGATAAGGTAACGAAGATCAACACGATGTGCTGCAAAACTACGAATGTTCCATTGTAAAATGGACTCACCCTTGTCTAGCGGGGGGTTTTGGGCTATTTCGGGCATATTCAGGCCCTCCTGAATGATCAATCAAGTATCTGCATGAAAATAAATGTATTCAGCAAAAAACTAGGCGCTAAAAGCTTCAAAATGAGACCAGAACGAGCTACGTAGCACTCGTCGTTCTCACGCAGTGGTACCACTAACATGGGAGTTTAGCGTATAGCGGCATATTTTTTCCGTCTACGCTCACTACTGGCAACACTGCCGGCCTCTCGAGAACAGAGGGAGCGTGAGTCAGTGGGCGGCGGTAAGCCCTGGGTGTCGGACGTGTGGCCTGCTGCGCTCCCGGCCATTTGCACTCGATTTTAACCCTTTAAAAGCCTTAATAATGCTCCTAACTTGCTGCAAATTGGAGCCCGACTTAAAGCGGGCCCCGCCAGTTAAGGGTTAAAAAGACAAAAAAGATTAAAAAGAAGACGCGTACAAGAGGGAAGAAAATACGTACACTATATACAACATATTTACAAAATACAGTTAACACCGTGGGTGGAAAATATAGCCAAGAGAGGCTAACGATGGGAAATAATAGCAGGAATTGGAGAAGACGTTGAAGGGGAAGACTGGAAACCCGGGGGCATAGGGAGGTCTAACAGAGAAAGAGGAGAGGAAGGAGGAGGGCCGGAAGAGGTAGGAAGGACAGAGGGCGGGTGGGAAGAGAAGGAGGGGGAAGGTCAGGAGAAGGAAGAGGAGGAGGGTCAGGAGGAGAAAGAGGAGGAGGGCCCGGAGGAAGGCCAGAAGGGGGAGTGGAGGAAGAGGACGGGGCAGGGGAAGGTGGGAGAGGGGTAGGGGGGAGAGAAGAGGGGATAGGATGAACTTCGGCATGAACGGTTGAAGGCGGTGCGTGGGAAGAACGGATAAATTCATAAATCTTAGGTAGGGTTTCGTAGGAGAAATCTAGGGACGCAGTGACGGGAGGAGGAGGAGACTGGACGGAGGGAGGAGAAAGGGAAACAGATGGAGAAGTAGGCGACTTCTTCTTCTTCTCGCAGGGACTTGAGCTCCGCACGTCACGGAGACCACCCTTACGTTTAAAAGAGGAAGCGGGAGAGGAAGAACGGAGCGCAGGAGCCCGTTTGGTAGAAGAGGAGGGAAGTTTAGAGCGAGTAGGGGATTTGGGGCGACTAGAAGAGGAAGATGACGGAGAACGGGGGGGAGGCTTGGAACGGTGAGAGCGTTGAGAGAGACTAGAAGAGGATGAACAAGGAAGAGAGCAAGATGAAGGGGCAGAAGTAGGAGGAGAAGGACTGAGAACAGAGAAAGTGTAAGACAAAGGTACGGAAAAGGAAGAGACGGAAGGACGAACGGAGGAGACAGAAGAGGAGGAAGGAGAAAATCTGGGAGAAGCACTGGTAGAAGGAAAAGAGGCAGATGACGAAACTGGTGCGACCGGGGGGGGCGGAAAGGGGGACGGAGGGAGCGGAAGCGGTGGAAGGAATTGTGGTACTTACTACTTGGATATATACTGTTCACCCGACTTTTTATCATGGAGCTAGTGGCAGCCTACCTCTTTGGTCGTAATTTAAGACGTGAAAGAAGGTATAGAGACCCACTCGACCCTCTCCATGTTAGCGATGCACACTTGCTGAGATATTACAAATTTCCTCGGCATGAATTAATTGCTTTATGTCAAGAATTGGACCCACTTCTTGCTAGGCGGACAAGAAGAGGCCATGCCATTCCCACACATACTCAAGTGTTAGTGACTCTGAGATTCTTAGCAAGTGGGACATTTCAAAGCGTAGGCCTACTTGGAGATGTAACTGGATTAACCCAAGCTAGTGTGAGCAGAATTATCACTCCAGTGACTCATATTCTCTATGAAAAGGCTAGAGTTGAGATAAAAATGCCAAATACATTTGTGGGGTAAAAACCTGGCATAACATTGCTGGCAGACGGTGGTTCTTGATTCGGGAAGAAGTTGTTTGACACAGAAATCAGGAAAGAAATAGAGTGTTCTATCACATAAGTCATCATGACTTCAAGTTCGCACATCCCCATACCCAAGTATGAGGCACTGAGGCAGAAACTTATGATATTCGCACGTACCTAGATATGGTCAGCCCGCTACTCAGCCTGGCATACCAGACCGATCAAGAGAAGATCGTTGTCTTATTAATTCACCTGGGAAAGGCCGTGTCCCTGGTAGCCGGACAAGTAACCCCAGAATTGACTTGGGAAAATTCCGGACTATTGTGATAGATGCTGAACAGCCATCACTAGGCCCCGTTGCAGCCTTAAACAAAATCAACGAAATCAAGTACGGAGGGAACCTAGACAGTACCTTGGGAATAGTGACCCCGACAGGTAAAAGCTGCTTACCCTCTGTACACTTATGAGCAACAACAACAACAAGTGTTCTGTGTGCTCTTAATACTTGTTATACTCAAGCTTCCCACTGCGTGGATTCCTGACGCTGGCCCTCTAGCGTCCAAACCTCCTTCCTCCTCCCGCGTCCGATACGTGTGGGTGGGTTACTCTGTGCTCCCGCTTCATTCTTCGTTCACGCAATTCTAGTGAGTCCTTGCTCATTCGTATACATCTGAGTTGTATTGAACATGTGTTTAGATTAGCTAGCACAGAATACCCCATTGGTACGTCTGCAGGAGGTGTGTAAATTAGGGTACTATTGTAACAGGCGCCTACGTGTCCCAGGATCATCGCGCCATGTTTGTTATTGTGTGTTATGTTTTGCGCCTTTAGCTTTCTGATAGTTATTTAGGAGGCTACCATTCCGCAAGTTTATGCTTCAGGCCGTCATTATGAGGTAGTTGCATAGTTTATTCTAGCAGATGCTCCATTTCAAGGGTTGCCACACATGGTGTGAAATCTTCTGGAGTCCGTATCTGCGCTTGGGCCCCTATTGCGGGCCTCTGCCTCCTCGTGTTGCTGCTGCTGGGTCTTCGGAGCGTCTGGATGCAGCCACCTTGATGTTTCGTCGTCACCTCATGGTCAGCCTCATTAGGGGTCTCCGATGTAGGCTAGGGGTTATTTATAATATAAATTAAGCTCTATATACTGTATGTGTAAGCCTGAATTATTCCCCGAAATATTTGTATTTTGCATGTGTGCTTTCATGCTTTAGGGGTTTGGGAGATGTCCCGTTTATTTGGTGGGGTTTTTGGAGGTTTGGACTTTCCCAGATAAGTCCTCGCCTCTGAAAATTTTGGTTCGTTTTTCCGGCGACTTTCTCAGCAGAGCCGGCGTTTTCTCGTCTCAGACGGTAAGAAACCAACCAAATTCCCGGCGTGGTGTGCTGAACCACGAACCTTCCGGCGGAATATGCTAAATTCTTAAGGGAGTCAACTCGGCCCGCTGAGTGAACTCGCCCTGACCAATAGCCTCATTCAGTAACTTCTCTAGCCCGGCGTAACAGTTAATAAGTGAGCTCAACCGTGACTCAAGTCATGAAGCGAGTTAACTATCCAGCTAGTGCTAATAGTCAATGATAGTAAAACGCTTATAAGGTCGATTGGGCCAGTGACACTTTGTCACAGGAAAGCAGTTCATAATGTATGATACAAGGAAAGACCCGGGGTCTTTCTACCAGGTCCAGCGGAAGGTTAGCGTAGCAGTGGCTATAACTAATTTTCCGGCGGACTTGAGATAGGATGTGTTAACACCTCTCAGGTTATCCTTATGAGCATTGATTCCTGGAAATTTTCTATTGCCAGAGTCTCAACACTTCAGTAGTAGCGGTCCCAGCAGCAGAGGAGTAGCTGCTTCCGGCAAGGGGGTGGGGGGGGGTCCCTAGCTCCATCATGCCTCGCTTTGACCTTTGTGCTATGCCTACTTGCTCATTATTACCAGTTTTTGCCCACAATTTATGTATAAAGTGTGTAAGGGGACTATGGGTGTCTAAACGGTGTACGGTAATAATAATAATAATAATAATAGTTCTTAAAGCTAGCGCATGCTAAGCTAGCTAAGGATAGCTCAATAAGGCCGATTAGGCGTATTTCCATTGGGGTCCTGTACTACTACCCCATCCCTTTGCTCATGAGGGATGGTAACGACTCAGTGCTTGTGAAAAATCTTTAATGCGCCGAGCGTGGGCGCGAACCCGGGCCTTCTGGGTGGAAGTCCGAGACGCTAGTCACTACACCAAGCGAGCCGCTTGTGTTCTGAGTTACGAGCGGCGGTTTTTGATAACAGAGATTTGTCTTGCTTAGCAGCCTTGAAGGAGATCAAGTCTATTTTTAACGTTTATGCGAAAGACACTGCTCATAAAGCTCTCCATTGTGATGACGAGGAGCTCTGGGAACACCTTGTCATTAAATCACCATTAGTTAAGCCAGCTCCGGCAAGGTCAATCAAACCTAAAGTTAAATCGAAACTACTGTCCAAGCAGGTAGTGACGAGTAGTGAAAGTGACAATGCCGAGCCACCCCCCCCCCCCTGGACCGGTCAAAGAGGAGACGGTCGTCTTCACCGAAGCGCAAATCTAGATCGCGTTCTAGATCTCCTAGGAAACAGTCCCGACATTCTTCCGCCGAGTCTTCGAGGTCGACGAAACGCCGGAAGGAGGGTCCTGTCTCCTCAACGCCGTCCACTTCAAGTCTTTTAAGGGGAGGTTTTTAGTTAGTTCGCTAGACTTCCATCAAGCTTAACATTACAGCCCCTAGACCCCCTTTCAAGATAAATTTGTACATTTTTCGGTAGAAAAATTTCCCGGCCGAAGGCCGGTTCCTCTTAAATTACAGGCTCGCTACCGCTCGCCAGGATATAATTGACACCTGAATGGCACGAAAGGTCTTAATATGGGGTGAAAGTTCTTAAAATCGCTAAACTAATGGGGCAAACGTTTTATAATATCAAAAGCAATGGGGCTAAACATGAGGGAGAAAGGGGTCAAGAAAAAAATCCCTCAAGTGGAGATCTCCCCTTAAGTGCCTGTACGGTTATTTCACAACCGCTTCCCCAGCCATTGCCGGGGTCGCGGCCACTTCCCTCCACTCCTACCTCTTTAACGTCTAACGTCCAATCTGGCGGCTCAGAGGTAGGGGCGGAGGGGATGGAGTCTAGTCCCAGGGATGAACAATCATTGAGTGAGCCGCAAGAGTTTACATTCGCCATTCCTAAGTTAAGTTATGTGCCACGTAAAGGTCCCCCGGTTCTAACAGAGTGTTAGCGGATCAGTATAGGGGTTCTCCGTCTTGCTCATATCAAATTTTTGATAACTCTCAGGTGATACAGGTCTTCCAGCCATCCGCGGCACAGAGCCGGGGGATCTGGAGACAATCAGAACCCTCACAGGTTAATGTTCAGGACAGGGAAATTGAACAGGTAGATATTATACCCTCGTCAGTCCCTGATTTGGTGTGGCCACTGCCGGCCCCAATGACTACTCCCCGGCCGCCAACACCGGAAATGATAGAACTGCCAGAAGAGCCGGAAAACATAGAACTGTCTTCAGCTCAACCTATTAATAATGAAGTAGAGTCAGAAGGTGGGTCTCAGTCCTCTCGAGGATCCCACGGTAAGTGTGTGACTACTGAGGAGTTACATGATATTCTCCACAGAGTAATACAACAGTATCAGCTACCTTCTTCTCAGGCTCCTTCCTCTAGCACAGCGGTAGTTCCCCCACTTGAGTCTACGGTACGGCCGTTAGAGCCCTCAGGTGTCTCACATCCCTCTTTGCCTTCGGTTAATGTAATTCCGGCGACTGCCACGGCTAGTAGCACGACAATGCCGGCCTCTTTGACTACCACTAACGTCCGTGTTATTACACACATTACTCCTCCCCCTCTTGATAAGCCTCCACAGAGAAAAGGCCCTATCAGTGACGTGCACAGGGGGGGGGGGGCCTTGGGGTGCTTGAGCCCCTGCCCTTTTCCTTCTTCATATATAAAGTGCCCTTTTAGTCAAAATAAATCAATACATTATATTATATTGTTACATTAACCCCTGTGGAGCGGGGATATTGCCCCAAAATTACCTTCATTCCCTGCTCATTTTCATGCATAAGCAAGAGACAGAGAGTAATACACTTTAAAATCCTTGAAAGTACAATGATACAGCTTTCCAATGACACCTGAATCATCCCTGTACGACACATGCTTATCTTGCAACGATCTTGCAAACGAAGGCCAAAATTGGTAAAAATTTAGCAATTGTTTGCTGTTTTTGCTGTGTGTGATGCTTCACACGAATGAGCTCTCTCTCTCTCAGACCTCCGTGTGTCCCCGCGGACTGTAGGCTGCGGTTGACGCCCCCCTGCGCTGCCTGCAACAGCTGGCCTCGCTCTATGGTCTCATAATAGCCTCAAAATTGCGCCCGTCATATGACGGCCCCCGTACAGAAGGGGTTAATGTGCCTTCTAGGTACGTGTTTTTTTTAGTTCACAGGGGCTGAAGGGAGGGTAGAGGCCCCTAGCACAAGGGGGGAAATGTCGCTTGTATAAATTATATTATATCACCAGCTTATCTTGTTTAGTTTTTCCATATTGTTTAAATACAAAGATGATATGAGTTGATGATTGTGAAGATAAAACTGAGTATATTTTACATAGATTCGCTTTGCAACTCTATGAACAAATGGGAGATGCGGACACCATCCAGCTCTTCTGAGCTATCAGAAAAGACTGGATGACTCCGTCGTCAACACCTGCCCGGGATGTAACACAGCATCCCATACCATTAAACACATCATAGAAGACTGCATCTCACACAATCACTTACGCCAACAACACAATCTACACTCCTTGAGAGCTCTGTGGGAAAGCCCGACTGTGGCCATGGCCTTCCTTAGGGACTCGGGGCTGTTCGGCCAGGCAGCTTAGGGAACGACAACAACAACAACAACAAATGGGAGTTTTATTTTTTTCTCTGAGGTTGCTTGGGTTGTACTGTCCGCCACACCAGCCAGCTGCCTGCACATTGTAACTGGTTTCATTTCTCCTCTGTTCCTAGGAATGATTAAGATAGATCCTTCTGCTCTTTATCCTGTTGATAATCTCACAGTGAGAATCTTATTATTGTATATCACTTTATTAGCATTTGATGTGTTATATAAGTAATTAGTTGCTTTAATCATTCAATGCGGAAACAAAATATAGGCCGGGGCCTAATTTTTACTGATCGTATTTTTAAAAATGTAACACATTCTGGAGAGATTGGGTAAAATGCCTATAGCTAGGGTACTTATAAAAAATAGTCTATCTATCTATCTATCTATCATTATACTCAGGCCCAATCCCCACTTTTCCTTTTTTTTGGGGGGTGGGGGGGACTCAAGATAGAGCCAGAATAGGGACAACACAACAGAAAACAATGAACACACAAAAACAAAATACAAATTCACACACATCTAGGTCATCCAGGAGAAGACCCAGAGACCAGGGTCACCAAAGTCCCTCCAACACTTCCCCGGCCCCCGACCACCCGGAGAGGATCTGATCTCGGCAGGCAGACATGCAGCAGAGCGAAACCACAAGCCCGCTCACCACACTTCCAGGCGCACCCTTCATATAAACCGTCTCCCCGGGCCAGGCGCCTGATGGACTATTATCTAGTCCAACTTACGCCCGATCCCTTCCCCAAAATGACCATGTGTTCACTGGTCAATTCACAAGCATTCTCCATTCATTCCTGTATATTACCACTTCCCTTGCCTGATCTATAGTCATTCCTCTATCATCCAAAGCTTGTCTTACAGTTTTACACAGTCTCTCCATCTCAATGGGGGTCTTTCTGCCCTTCTATCTCCCCTTGTATCTGACTCTCATATTCTCTTTGTAAGCCTTTCATCTTCCATTCGTTCAACATGACCATACTAGCTCAGCACCCTTCTGTCCACTCTGACTGACAAATATTCCTGCTCCCCCACTCTCCTACGTATCTCTTCATTCCTCAATCTGTCTCTACGAGTAACTCCACACATACTCCTCAAGCAGCTCATCTCCATCACATCCAGCTTTCTTCTCTCCTTTTCCTTCAGAGCCCATGTCTCAGCCCCATACATCACTGTTGGCACAATTCCTTGATACATTGCACTTTTTACTTTCATTCCGAGATTTTTCATCTTCCACATACTTCCCATTGCTCCTAAGACCTTCCTCCCTTCACACAATCTCTGTTTTACCTCCATTTCCATACCTCCACTCCTGCTTATCGTTCCTCCTAGATATTTAAAACACTCTACTTGTTCCAATATTTCCCCATCCAGCTTCACATCTAGATTCATCCTACGATCACCCCTATTACACACCATTACTTTACTTTTATTGACGTTCACCTTCAGTTTCCTCCTCCCACAAACCACACCAAACTCTTTGACTACCCGCTGCAGTTTCTCCTCAGAATCCGCCACCAACGCTGTGTCATCAGCGAACAGCAACTGATTCACCTCCCAATCTCTACCATTCTTTCCTACTAAACCCAATCCTCTTCCCATAGTTCTCATTTTCACCTCCCTCAACACACCATCCATAAACATATTAAACAGCCATGGTGACATTACACAACCCTGTCGCAAACCTCAAACCTCAAACCATTCACTCAACTCCCCATTTCCTACTCTAACACACGCTCTGCTCCCTTCATAAAAACTCTTAACTGCTTTTAATAAATTTCCTCCAATTTCATAAATCCTTAACACCTTCCACATTGCTTCACGATCCACGCGACCATTCGCTTTTTCCAAATCCATAGAAGCCCAAAATATCTCCTTATGCTTCTCTAAATACTTCTTGCATAACTGTCCTACTGCAAAAATCTGATCCATGCACCCTCTTCCCCTCCTAAAACTGCAGTTCTTCTCCTATTGCAACTTCCGTACACTTTATTATCCTCTCTATCAACACCCTGCCATACAGCTTTCCAACCACTGATAATAATCTAATACCTCTATAACTTGAACACTCCTGCCGATTTCCCTTCCCCTTGTACATCGGCACGATACATGCACTCCTCCAGTCTATTGGTACCATTGACACAACAAAGCACACATTGAAAATTCTCACCAACCAATCTATTATCACATCTCCACCCTAGTAAATTAACTATTTGCCTAGCGCTGCGAGTTTGTTGTTGATTTATTCAGTATTCTATTCCTAATGGCTAATGCAATACGTTATATGTACAGCTGTAATTCATAGCTATAAAGCTCAGAATAAGCAGAAAAGGCCGAAATGAAGTGAACCGATTTTGGTAGGCTACGCACTTCTTGTATTAATGTAAATATATACGATTGCTAGAAAAATAAAGATTTAATTTTAAAAAATTAGGGGAGTACCCTTTTTTTTCAACTGAGCCCCTGCCCTTTTCAATGTCTGTGCACGTCACTGCGCCCTATGACTCTTCTCTATGGACCGGATTGCTCATGGATTTAGTCAATACCTCAGAAACCTCACCTGGCACAAGCTACTGTATCGGGGGAACTACCGGTACCTAGTGATTGGACCATTGAGGTTAATAAGAGTAGAAAACTAAGAGCTAAGGATGTTCAAGGAAGATTACTAGATGTTACCATTAAGGCCATCCCATCTGTTTATGGTGCTGATTTCTTTGTGTATTCGGCCTCCCCGGCGATACCTCCGGCCTCCTCTGCAAAACGTTTTGCTGACTGGTCAAGGAATGACAGCGTCAATGATATAAAAGCTCTACATGTAGGCACTAACGCCGGAACTGGATACAGTTCCGGTACTTGATCAGACAAACACACCAGTCTTGCAGGTGGGGCAGGTAGGTGTAGGTCCGTGGGTGGACTGGGAACTAGAGGCGCAGGTTTTTGCATCTACTATTACCACTAAATCCTCCCATCAGGTACCTCAAGAAGTTCATTCATGGTTCACTTTGCCGGTTAACAAAACAGGCGGAGTGTCACCGGCTCTATTTGACTTCCTTGCAGCTCCCAAACTATTACTTTACAACCTGCATGAACCTTTTGCCACACCCCCTCCGGCTCACTTAGACAGACTTTAAGTTACGCAATAAAGCGTATAGACTGTTCTCTCAATATCTCGTCAGTCGCCAGTTTGCCCAGTCACTCACGAGAACTATATCAGCCATATCAGACCAACATGTAAGGAAAGCCACGGACTTGTCACGCAGGCTCCTACAAAATTCTATTCAATCCCTAGGTGATATTAGAATAGCAATCATGGAGGCGGTTAGAGCAAGAGAGGATCTAAGGGTGTACTTGGTAAAGAAGTTGCCGGAGGACATAGCCCGCCGAGTAACTCTTTCCCCGGTATTAACTGCACCACTTCTTCCCCCCAAAACGTGGAGTATTGTGTTCAATTTGGTAGATTTATGGAAACAGGGTACCTCCCTGCCAAAGAAAGAAACCTTTAACCCATTCGTAGCGGGGGCAGACTTAAGTCCGCCTCCAATTTGCAGCAAGTTAAGAGCATTATTAAGGCTTTTAAAGGGTTAAAATCGAGTGCAAATGGCCGGGAGCGCAGCGGGCCAGACAGCCGACTCCCAGGGCTTACCGCCGCCCACTGACTCATGTTCCCTCTGTTCTCGAGAGGCCGGCAGCGTTGCCAGTAGTGAGCGTAGTGGGAAAAAATATGCCGCTATACGCTAAACTCCCATGTTGGTGGTAACACTGCCTGAGAACAACGAGTGCTACGTAGCTCGTTCTGGTCTCATTTGAAGCTTTTAGCGCCTAGTATTTGCTGAATAAATTTCTTTTCATGCAGATACTTGATTTATCATTCAGGAGGGCCTGAATATGCCCAAATAATCCAAAAAAAAAACGCTCGACAAGGGTTAAGAAGCCTTACTCGAAACCTAAGAGCGGCGGGAAGCCCCATCCTACTCAAAGTAAACAGTCCTTTCGAGACCCAAGGCCTCCTCAACAGCAGGGAGGTACTCAGCACACACCTAGGCAGGGGAAACAGTCAGGCTATAGAGGTACGTAAGTCATCTGTTCACCTTTAAAGGTGAACTACAGGGATGAACGAAAAAACGAAGATTAATGCAGGGTCATAACTTGGCATGAATATACTGTAATATGTAGGCTATATGGGCAATATCGATATAATTCCATTAAACTCCAGAACAAAATACTAATATATATAGTCGTTGGTGACGAATTGGCATTTTCAGCCAGCTGGAGTGACTCCATTGTGCAGAGAAAGCCATTTGTAAACAATTAAGATATGCGGTCCTGAACAGTGAGGTCTGTTTTTCGTATTTAATACCTTTCAATTCAATACTCAAGCTCTGCAAAAGATCGACCAACGTCCTGATGATGTGGTGCACATCAAGAAATAATCCCAGCTCGCCAGCAATAAACATACATGCAGCGTTTATGCATGTTTAGCCTGGTCCAGAGTTGAGGGAGCTCTGTTCTAAGGCCTATTTCGTAATGATAATATCGTTTTCTGTTTAATTTATATATCGCGGTCCCTTGACCAGACAGTGGTGAAGCCAAATGTTGAGCTGTAAACATGCATACAAATTATAAGAGTTTCTCAAATAAAAAAAAAAACACAGATTCACCCATTTCCCATGTCGAGAGTTCCCGCCATTGCACAAAATGACGTCATGGTAAACACGCCACATAAAATAACTTAATTAGATAAGCTATATTTCTATGTTGTTAAAACAAATTGATGAAAGTTCTTAAGTATCATATACCTAAAACCAAGCAGATGCCAATGGACATTGTAGTTTGAATAGGTTTTATCCCTGGAATTCACCTTTAACTTCATTAAGGAATAAAACCTGATAACCTTTACTGTGTATTTTGTGTCCATTGCTTATTACTAGAGTGTTGATTAACAGAGCCAATTAAGGTTGATTCTTACCCAGCGGAGAGGTACCTAAGTAACTAAGTTGATGATTAGCGCTGATTCCTAAGGTGGAAATCGCAATCAGATTATCTCACGTTTTCTTATAAACGTACGTGGCATAACAATATTGGTATTTCGTGTAGATTTGTAGATGTTTAGGTTTAGGTGACAATCACCACGGTCGATCTGGGGATCCGCCGCTGATGAGCTCGTCCTGGAATCTTTACGACTCTGAATCTTACGATTCTTTACAGGACTGAACATGCCATTTTTATCGGCAATAGCTCAGAGAAGAGTGTTGAGAGGGAGAAGGGGTGTTGGAGAGAGAGGAAGGTGTTGGAGTGGCTTTGTTATGTGTGTTTTGTCTGTATACGTCGTCAGGATGTCCCCTGACTGGGTGCAAGCATGTGAAACATGCTAGGACGTACTACCGCACCCACTAAATGTCCGCCGTGGCAGGGATTCGATCCCGGGTCTTTCAGATTCACACGCGAGCGTGCTCACCACTTGACCACCACGGCCTAAAAATTTGGAATTTATTATCTTACGAGTGTCTATTCTAATTAAATCAACAATTTATGAAATTGATTTCCATATACAAGCATACTATTTTTAGAAACTATCAACAATTGTATTGAATTTCAACAGAATATGCGGCCTGTTGGTCTAGGCTAGGGGTAGGCTATGATTCTCGCTTAGGGTGCGAGAGGTCCCGGGTTCAAATCCCGGACAGGCCCAAGTGGATATTTTTGTCATTATTTTTGCGGTCAACAATAGACAACCATTTTTAAACATATTACTGCAAACGTAAGCATTTGTGTATTGAATGCGATAAATGTGTCCGATTTAATTAGGCCTATATTAAATATTTGTGTTTACTTTTGTGGTCGACTAGCTATTGTTTCATGGGTAATATACAAGTAATTTTAGTATTTTAACCAATATATCAACTGACTATCTTGGTTAATTAAATAAATGGACTCATTTAAATATGCAATATTTAATTATATAATCATGTATTTGATGTAGGCCTACCGTACAATATTACATTAATTGTATATTTATAATTTGTATTAACATTTAGCAATTGTAAGTGGTTATCAATGTATTTAATATTAATAATATGTATTATGCATATTAAAAGCTAAATAATAACCAAATATAATAACGAAGGCTGCACTATTTCTATGCGATGGTGGTATAGTGGTGAGCATAGCTGCCTTCCAAGCAGTTGACCCGGGTTCGATTCCCGGCCATCGCATGGATGTTTTTGGTGGTTAACGAATTATAGTCATCTTTAAATTTGCAAATTTCATGTATACTACATTGGTATCGCGATACTTATCACTCATTATACATGTTTTATTCTAGTACAAGGGTTGACAAGCTTTGTTCGTACTTATAACAAAATGTTAATAAATATTTGATATATAGTATTTACAACAAAATACCTTAATATACTACTTGAATTGCTTTACATTACGCTTGAATTAGATAAAAATAAAAATAAATAAAATTATTGTTCGACCGTGACAGGACTCGAACCTGCAATCTTCGGATCCGAAGTCCGACGCCTTATCCATTAGGCCACACGGTCTGTTCCTAATTATGTTGCCACATACTTATTTATAGTAGAATTGATTTATGAGCAATGGAAGAAAGTGACATATTGTATTGATAATATAAAGTGTATATGTATATATAATTTTAATTACATAACCAACACTCGTCACGTTATAATGCAAAATATTCTTCAGATTTTATGCCATGTGCTTGTTATAGCCTACCAGGGCGTTTTGCTGGGTTTAGTGGCTAAAAGGTGGATCCTAACTAAACTGGGCAGAAAATGAATTCACACACAGACACACACAAACATGCAAACATGCAGAGGTGTAAGGACAACACAGGAGTATATTTATTGTTATGCCCTGATTTTATACAGGTCTAACTTGGTATAGGTGAGTTCTGCAAGACTGGGCTATTGGATATATTGCAAAGTACATAAAGGAAATCAACAGAGGACAAAAATAATCGTGGATAAATGGTTTGTAATACAGCTTTATTTAAACTGCTAAACACTCGGGTATAGAGTACGCAATAGGATTCGCACGAACAATAGATGTTGGAGCACTCGGTTAAGGTAGGGGCCTTTGTATAGTCTCTTAGCACTGCTCGCGGATTTGAATAGAGTTATTTCGCTTCCCACTTCCAACGTTCAGGAATGATTCTTCTGATCACATTACTCAACGATACGTAGATTACTTAAATCACAAGGCTAGGTATCTCGTTATCTTGAGTTGGTGTGTTGGGGGCTAACAGCGACTCTTTGGCCGTTCAAGTTGTCCGGGAGTGTAGAGAAGTGTACAGTTGGGCTAATTTGTCTAGCCGTTGATGACACATCGTTATGGGACTCCTACTGAAAGACTTAAATGCCTCTGTCATCGGCATAGCCAGAGAAACAGTGGATCGAAATAACGTAAGACAATCGGGAGAACGACTTTTCTTACTAATTCTGGCCTTATGAGGAGGTTCAGACGTGCAAACGTCTTTTCGCCTTTCGGTCAAACAGACAATTGTTTGCCCAGGAATCTTCTCGTCGAGTTTTCTCCTAAACTCGCGTAATCCCTTCTAACATAACCAGATCTTTCTACCTGGGACCGGTTATGAGTTATGATTGCTCTTAAACCCAAAGTAGTGGCGAACCGGCTGACAATACGTTTATGAGACAATCAATAAGAATTTACGAATCGGTTGTTGAAAGATATAATCTTGCCCCTGGTTTCTCAGTTGCAACAATATATTGGTCAAGGATTGATTCATTTCCTCACAGATGCACTTGGATCGCGAACACCGCAAATCACTGTCTATCCTGAGGGTGGAGCTGGGTAATATATCCACGACTTGCGGCACTTCCGTGACATAGCTTATATTCTCTCTAACTGGCTTGTTTTTGGGCGCGCCACTATATATATATGGAGGGGGTTCCTTTGTCTAACTTTTGGATGTCCGAGGGGAATACAAGTTAATTTAATCCCTTGGTTGAAGAGGGTAGCATTAAAGGTCTATTATAAAGTTAGCATGTAGGCCGCAATAGGAATTACCTTTTTTCTGACATTTACTCTAAGACAAATCATTAATATGAGTTGAGAGGGGGATTTTGGGGAAGCAAAAAACTAGTTCGTCCAGCGCCTTTGGACTCAAGCGGTAAGGCAGCGTACGTTAATATTATCTCTAGGATCCTCCTCTGAGTTAGCTGAAATGCTATTAGGAGTCTAAGACGGTTTAAGGGGGACTTGGGGGTTAGATAGGAACGGGATAGGAATAGGATTGAGGCTGGAATCGAAAACTTGGAGGTTGGTATGGGTTGTAAATACCCGGAGTTTCTAGCAAGAATTTGGCGGGCATGAGGGGGTAGGTAGTCCTACGCGAGGGAGAGATGCTGGGCCTCTTCGAGGAGAGAAAAAGGGGGGTTAGCCTCGCGCGCATTAATTCACTGCCCCAGGTTGTAGGGGTGGTTAATTATGTTTGGGGATAGTTACAGGAGGTACCAAATAGGTTTGTACTCTCTGCTTACGGAAGCTTGAGAAAATGACTTGCTCGGCACAATTTAACATCCTGATAGATTCCTTCTTAGAGGGAGTTATTAAGTTCGGGTTGGTATGGAAAACGACAGGGTGGATAAAAGGTTACCTGAGCATGCTTGTTACTATGCAAAGTATTGGCGGCTTAATAAGAGTTAACTTAGGAAAAAGTGACATCATGAATTGGACGGTATTTTTGCCGTCGTTAATATAAAAGTATAGAACCTGGTTGAATAACTCAAGTTCAATTGTATAACTACTTATGTGCTAGAACGAATCCCGGAGCATGGGGTAATATACGTTTATCTTCTTAAATGGAGAGAAAAACTAGGTGGTTTCCCTAGAGCTCTCTGAGAGGATCGTATATAGATTTGTCATAATTAATCTTATATAAAACAACAGAGATACGAAAAACAGAGTAGTGTGGACTGTGGACTAGAAGGGATGACTGATTAGATGTATAATAGGTGTGGAAAGAGACGGAAAAGGAGGAACACAAGGGTGAAGGAAAAAAAAATACTTAACTTACGAAAACTAAATGCGGGAAAAAAAATGACGGTATTAGTCGTTAATATAAAGCGAATGAACCCTGGTTGAAATGCACGGAATACGATTCGACATGGGCAGTGACTCTGTGTCAGATCATATCGATCGGGCAATTTCTGGTTCATATAATATCCTAGGCACTAAAACGAAACAGCTGAGCTTGGGGTCGGTGGATGTGACATTTGTATGGCCTATACCCTCTTTCAAGGGGGTGGGAGGGGGGCATAGCCTCGTGCGTTCTACCCCTACGGTTCAGTTGGGGAGTGTGGTTTACTTAGGTTAGATGATCGTGAAAGAGATACTAGAATAGGTTTGCACTCTCGGTATACTGGGGTTCGAGTCGGAACTGACTCGGCACGGAATATAAAAACATCCTGATCGGAGTCATGCGAGGGGAAGGTTTGTGAAGTTGGGTTGGTAGGCCTACGGGGAGAGGACAAAAAGGACAGGGTGGATAAAAGTTTACCACTGGGCACGCGGTCACTAAGCAGAGTATTTACACTTAGTTACACTTAGTTGTATTCCGTCCGTTAGTGACACAGTTGAGCTGGGGCTCCACTGCGACCAGGCAGCTCCCTTTCTTCCACTCTCCATTCCAGAAGTCGGTTGGAGTTGGTGCTGGGGTATCCTGGTGTTGGTGGCCGGTCCGGTATTTTGGCCAGCCACATGTCCAAGTGTTTCTTGAAGGTGTCTGGAGACACCCCGGTTATGTTCCTGAGAGGGGCTGGTATACAGTTGAACAGTCTGGTTCCATTGTATGTAAAGCTGTGATGGATCAGGGATTTGATTTTTTGTGTTGATCCCGGCGTAGTCCTCACATAGCACAGCCTCCCTCGCCTTTGGTGCTGAGTCTCTTGGATGTTTGGGTTTGGTACCTTTTTTTCCAAAATCTTCCAGACGTAGATGATGATGTATCTCTCCCTACGTCTTTGAAGTGAGTACAGCTGCAGCTCCTTAAGTCTCTCCCAGTAGTTAAAGTGTTGAAACCCATGGATTTTACTGGTGAATGTCCTCTGGGTGGCTTCAATTTCTGTTATTTCTCCTACTTTTTGGGGAGACCAGAGCTGGGAGCAGTACTCCAGTCGTGGTAGGACCAGTGACTTCCACAATGTTAGCATACACCTCTCATTTCTTGTGTGGAAGGTTCTCAGGATCCAGCCTGCTATTTGTTTTGCTGTTGTTGTGGCTTTGGTAATATGCTGGGAAAAAGTGGCGTCACTGCTCATATTTACTCCCAAGTCCTTCACTGTGTCCTTGGCGGTAATTTCTTGCTGTCCGCTTTTGTAGTTGGTGTCGTTTTGTAGTGCTCTCTTGTTCCCGTACCTTAGAAGCTCGAACTTGTCTCCGTTTAGGGCCATGTTGTTTTCTTCTGCCCACTTCAGGATTTTGTCCAAGTCTTGTTGTAGTAGCTGAGCATCATGTTGTGAGGTGATTTTCTTCATGAGTCTGGTGTCGTCTGCAAACGATGTGGCTGTTGAGTGTTCCAGGTCCCTGTCGATGTCTCCTATCATGATGAGGAATAGGAGAGGTCCCAGTACTGATCCTTGTGGTACTCCGCTGATGACCCCACCTGCTTCTGATAGGCTTCCTTGAACCGTGACTCTTTGTTTTCTGTTGGTGATGAAGCTATGGAGCCATCTTCCAAGGTCTCCCCCTATTCCCAGTGATTTGAGTTTATGTAGAAGGATCCCATGGTCCACCTTGTCAAAAGCTTTGGCGAAATCTAGATATATGACGTCTACATTTTCTCCGTCTTGAATATCCTGTAGGATTTTGTCGTAGTGTGATAGTAGTTGTGAGAGGCAGGAGCGGCCTTTTCTAAAGCCATGTTGCCCCTCGTTGAACGCCTCATTATCTTCCAGGAAGCTGACCATCTTAGCTCTTATTGTTCTTTCTATGATTTTAATAAGGTGTGACGTCAGCACCACTGGTCTGTAATTTTTGGCTATGCCTTTACTACCCCCTTTGTGTATTGGTGTGACATTGCCTTCTTTTAGGGATTGTGGTACATATCCAGTTTGGAGGGACTTGCTCCACAGCAGTTTTAGAGGCAGGGCTAGCTGATGTTTGCAGTTTTTTAGCAGTTGGGCATGAAAGCCGTCTGGTCCTGCTGCAGAGTTTGGTCCAATCTTGTCGATGGCTGCTATTATGTCCTCTGTTGATACTGTTACCGAGGAGAGTTGATGTGGTGTCTCTGGAGCGTTGCCAAAGAAAGTCGTTGCATTCTCGATTTTCTTGTCTTCATTTGGCGGGCTGAAGACACTTTCATACTGCTGTTTGAGTATCTTGGCCATTTCGGTTGGGTCACTCTCAAGTTCGCCCGTAGGTTTTGCAAGTGGTCCTATTTTTGTGGTGTTCCTGAGTCTCCTTTTTGCATATGCATAGAAGAATTTGCTATTTACTCGTATGTTTGCAACTGCTTGTAGTTCTTCGCGTGTTCTTTGCTCTTGGTGTGACTGGATGAGTTTACGTTCCACTTCATCAAGCTCTTCTTGTAGTTTGGTGATATTGTGCGCATAGCTGGTCTTCCTTTGCTTGGCTCTCAAGTACGTCCTTTTCTTCATTAGTATTTTTCTATCTCTGGGAATCTGCTTGATCTGCTTCCTGCTTGATTTGGGTGGTATGGTGTTTTTACAGGTCTCCAGGCATTGTTGCTGGAGGATACTGAGAGTTTCGTCGACGTTTTTATCTTCGAATAGTGCCCTCCAATCAGTTCCTGCCAGTTCTGCTCTCAGTCTGTCCCAGTCTATATCTTTGCTGTAGAAGTTGAGATCTTTCAGAGAGGTGCAGGGTATTTGGCTTGATTCCTGTTGACATCTTCTTGGTGGTGTGGCGGTTGGTGTGGGGGTTCTAACTTTGATGAGGCTGAGGTCGGACATTATAGTTTTTACAGTTTCGTACGAGTGTACCAGGTCGAAGTTGTTGCCAAATAGTAAGTCCAGTGTGTTGTTGCCTCTTGTAGGTTCCTCGATGTATTGCTTCATGTATGCAGTGTCCATGATAGTCATTAGCTCCTTGGCTTGCTGTTTTTCCTCCCTGGTTCCTCCATCTATTTTCATGGTTGCCCAATTGATGATGGGCAGGTTGAAGTCTCCTGTGATGATGACATCTGTAGCGGGAGTTGGAAGATTTTGTAGGAGTGATTGTATTTTCTCTGTGACCTCCTTGAAAATTTCCCCTGTGGTGTTTGGAGGTCGATACAAAATTATGATGAGCATGTCGGTTTGTCTTATGTGTACTGCTAGTAGCTCTGTTGTGCCGTTTGAGAATGCAACTAAAGTTTCGGTATTTGCAGCCATATCCTCCCTTAGGTAGAGTGCTACTCCTCCGTGGCTTCTGTCCTCTCTGTCGGCTCTGAATAGAGTGAAATTATGGATATTGATCTCTGCATCCAAAATGTTTTCGTTCAGGTGTGTTTCTGTGAGGGCTAGAAAAATTGAGTTGTCTTCCTCTGCAATTTCTCCCAACATAGGGACTTTACATTGATTGTTTCGTGGGTAAAGTCCTCTGATGTTGCCCACAACAAAACTAGTTAGTGGTAGTTGCACCTTCCTCTGTGGTTCATGTCTGGCCCCTCGGTTTGGGCTAGGAATCTCTCCATAATCACTTGAGACCGTTTTTCCACTTCCAGAAGACGTCCCATTACTACCTCTAAAAAAGCACCTTGGTCGGGCATAGCCGTGTGTACCGCTGCTGGTCTGGCCTTGTGAGTTTGCTGGATGGTTGGCCAGCTTCTGAGGGCATTGCGTTGACTTTCTATTTTTTCCTCATATGTTGGTGTGTAAGCAAATTCCCTTTGAATGTGTCCTGTAGCGTGTTCCCTTGGTCTGTTGACGTTGTTTCTTGGCGTCAGTATTTTGGTTCCCTTGATGTGTGGAAGATTGCAGTCTCTCATAGTACATGCCCTTTTGTTGAGTGAGATTCTGCATACATATGGGTGGTAGTCGATGCATTTCCATCCACGCTTGCAACCTATTCTTTCATCCCGCCCGTGCTTCATGAATTTTGCACATATTTTTGGGTGGTCTTGTTTGCATCCCCTGCCCACTACTCCGTATCGGCATTCATTTCTTAGGTAGAAATTGCATACTTCTATTCTTTTCCTCCTAATATCGGTGCCCCTGTAATCAGCTCTGGGCCTAGGTCTCCATGAATTTGTATTTACAGCACTAACCTCCCCTGTTCTACTGTATGTAGGAGCATTTTGGCCGCATCCGTTGCATGTGGGGTGTGTGCTCGTTGGGGTCCCCGACCTCACCTGTCTTGCTGCATTTTGAGGGGGCTCTGCCGTGTCTGCTAGTGTTGCGGTGGGGGGGCTATGTGCATCTGGCATTGTGATGCTAATATTTCCTGGTGTGTTCCCCATCCCTAGATCTAGGCCTATAGCCACGTTTGGTGAGTTACTGGTATGGGGGCTGTCACCGTCACTCTTGCCTAAGGCTACTTCTGGGCTTATGGGTAGGCCTTGGCCTAGGTCAGTGTCCCCAGTTAATTCCTTGGTTGTTGGAGTAGGCCTATTGTCAGCTGGCGTGTTGGTGACATCTTTGTTGCTCTGGGGCTGAACATGGATTTTTCTTACCTTACTTATCGCTCCAGATTTGATTATTCGTTCCTTGTGTTGGAGAACGGCTGCTTCTGCCTCGGCCACCCACTCACCTTTTGTGTCAAGCTTTGTTAGGGAGCATGTTTTGCACATGAATTTCCTTGCTGTTTTTGCATAGTTGAGAATTTGATAGGCAGGGAGTTCTGTGCAAAAATAGTGCAGCCAATCCTGGCAGTAGTCGCATTGGATTGCATTTTTTTCACCTGCGAACTTGATTCCGCAGTCGGGGCACTCTGGGTCGGGTTTGTTTTGATCCCCGGCCATTGTTGGCGTCATGTTCTTAGTCACCGTTTTGTTTTGTTTTTCTCTTATTTTCACTTCAATCCTTCTGTTTCGGCATTTGTTTCTTGTATATGTGCACTCACTAAGTGTTTATGTATGTTATTCTGTCTTTGGTAATCACCGATTGCACTTTCTTTACGAGAAACACTTGATAATGTATGGAGCTACAGTGTATTGTGGATAAAAAAAAAATCTTACTCTTAGGAATGGGTACATGCATGAGTGACATCGATCTATCTCATAATGGAGAGAGAGAGACTAAGTAGCTTTCCTGCACTTCTCTGGAGATGATCGTATGCAAATTGGATATTCGTAATTATATAAATCAACAGATATGGATTAGTACAAGCACAGGGTTAGGTTACTTTTCTGTGGATCGGGGGCATACATAGAAAACGGGTTTTCATGGGGTACCAATTTTGAGGCGGTTGTACCGAGTTTGACCCGTAGCCAAACTCACGCGAAATTAATACAACGATATTGTCCGGCACGACAATTTCCTAAGCACAGACCCGCATACGAAATTGGGGATGGTCTGGGGGGGTTTTCCAAATCAATGAGTAATTGCCTAATTAAATCTCGGAACTACTCCTAGGTATCTTGTCTAGTGAAATGGAGGTTGCATTAGGAAGGTTGGGAACATATAATTGTTACATAACTAAGTACAGGGCTGACGTAATCAGATAGACATGTAGATGGTATATTAATTCAGGTAACGTCTATCTTGAGGAGTTATAGAATCGTCTCAACATAATCATTTCGATCTCCAACTCTCGAATATAGATTCGTAGTCGGGGATGTTTTCTCATCTGAAGCAATAGTAATAGTAACACACAAGGGATAGGGTACATAATAGGTTGAGGATAAATCCTACACAAATGTGGTTAAGAATCTCAGTGAATTACTGGCAACAAAGGTGAAACATGAACATAGTATTAATCGCCAGTACTAATAACAATCGATATGAGTCGAGTGTCTTAAGTGACAGATTAACAACAAAGAAACAATTAATATCTCAAGTTGAGAGACCTGGGGAGTATTGAAACAAATAATTGCCCAGAATGACTAGGCGAGTCACACGGCTGAGGTTCGTATTACCGGACAGTCGTGGTGGACTCCAGAACAGGGGGAGGGGCATAGGTTTACTGAGGTGTCTTCAGATCGCCGTCGTACCTACACAATGAAAATATTATAGTCTGCATGCATGGTTGGTACCTTAATTAACCCTTAATTAGCGGCGAGCAACATAAGTCGAGTTAAATAAAGCTGGAATTTGTGGCGGCGCTCGACATAGGTCGAGTGGCAATTTCAGCACGTAATGTGGCTGAGAGAGAGAGACAAGTGGTGGCAGGAGACTAGCGAGCGTATGACTGCTCCAGACCACCGCGGCGAACCTACTGACACAAATCTCAGCTCCCTCCTCCCTCTCTCACTCGCTACATACTCAATTATGTACCGAAAGTACCGAATTACCTGCTTTTTGCACTCGCGTTGCACGGTTATTGCAAGAAAACTATCCATCATACAAGGATCGTTATGGTGTCATTCGAAAGCTCTGTTTATGCCCTTTCAGGGATAGGTACTTGTTTTACGTTCTGGGTCTTATTTAGGTATGAAAATGATCACGTAAACAGCCCTATTTTGGTTAAAAACACCCCGCTGTGCGGTACATATAAATAAACCGCATAGGCCGCTCGTAAGGTGTTAAATACATACTTAGTTGGTACATACAAATGTTAACTCCTTGCGACATATTATGTTCCAGTAAGTCCGAGGAGGCACTTGACAAGAATTTTGGGTCTTGAATTTGGCTCATGAGTGTTGTCGAAGCCTTACATTTTTCGCGATTTCCATCCACCAGAATGCTGTTTATTGTGATGTATCATATATCAATGGAAAGAGGAATATTTATAGTACATGATAAAACAAAAACAAAATGTAAATAAATCGAAATATGAAAGTGTAAATGAGTCCGGAATACAATAATTTCCCATGCAATTGTCTTCACACCGTCCTAGCTCTAAATTGTGAGTGATGACCATATATTTTTTTTTTCTCAAATAATAGTATTTTTTCTCCTCTTTCCAAATCTGAAAACAGAAATTGTTTATCTTCAATAGTTCTCAAGCAGTGACCGAAAAACAAATATATATGATTTTGATTTATATGGTTTATAACATTTTCGATTTATTTCGTTGCTACGAAGTGTATGGTTTTAAATTTAGGCTGTATGAATACGGCAAATAATGCTGATGAGTATAAAACAAACTAGAAGTTCCTAGGACAAATACTTTTTGCGCTATGAATATTTGAAATGAAGAGCCAAAATGCGAATATTTACGCTTCACCCATCTCTGTTCCGGCGATGCTAGCCGGGTTCCGAGCTGTTCCCCACCTCGTGGTTGCGTTATTTGCTCGGATACGTATATAACTGTATATATCACCGGAATCGGAAAATTGTGCTCTTTCCAATGGTGAAAACAAAAATAATATAGCGTAATTGGTTTGTGAGCTATGCACAATTGTTTCCATGCATTGTTATTGTTATGAAAATATATGAGAATGTTTATACAGTTGTATATCTTTGCCACGATATACACCCTTTCCAACGAGAAGGGAAATGGCTCCTGGGTTGACACTGAAAAAACAAAATAAGAAAGCCAGGTTATCTTCAGGTAATAAATTCAGAAATAATTCTATTGTACACGTAAATAAAATAAAGTAATGTATATATATTACGTATCTTGATCCTCAAGTGGTTAACTTGATGAATCTAGATAGCACAGAGATATATATTAAGGTATCAGTCAGCTGAAGGCAAAACAAAAGTAAAATCTAATAAAATTATTTCCTGTTGTTGCTTCCTTTCCTTTTGGATCTTAGGACTTGGTATCCTTTATTGACTGATACTCTTTAATTATGAAAAATACTGAAACTAATTAAAGTCATGTAGTATTTATAAAGAATTATTATTTAACCGAAGCTTAGTAGGCTATGGTTATGAACCGAATAAGTTATAGCTAAAGAATATATATACAGTATATATATATATAATTATAAAAAGTCTTGAAAGATAAATATTAAGGTAAGAATATTTCTGTCTCTTACCCTTTTGAAATGAATAGATAGTTTTCTTATATGTCCTTTTATTTATATTTAATGTAATTATTCTTGGTTCTTGTCTTACGTTAATAGTATTATATTATTATTATCATCAGGAGTAATATCAAAGTCACATAAAAAGGTAGATATATATTTAATAATTAGTTAAATGTATTTCTTAACCACGTAACATTGAGGTTTGATTATGAGTAAATAAAGTTACAGGATCGCTTCATAGATTCGATTCAGGTCTCACTCAAATAATATGAAAAGCAAAATATAATATTTTGAAGCAAAAGAATTTTCTTCAGCTTAGGAAATCACTAGAAGTAATATTAACACAGCCATGTTAGTCTAAGGCGATATTACTAATATGAGACAATAGCATCACCGTACTAAGCACCGTTAAGCAATGTAAGCTTAATTAAAAGAAAATGAAAGAACTCGTAAGTATTAATCTAAAACAATAGTATTACTTTCATCATAACCCAATTACTTAAAGAGTTGCTTTAGTCCACAAGTTAGTCAACTAAAATAGTTAAGTACATAATAATAGCGTTAACGTTAAATCCCAATCAAATAGTTAAGTACATAATAGTAGCATTAACGTCAATTCGCAATCAAATAGTTAAGCACATAATAGTAGCGTTAACGTCAATTCGCAAGCAAATAGTTAAGCACATAATAGTAGCGTTAACGTTAATTCCCAATCAAATAGTTAAGCACATAATAGTAGCGTTCACGTTAATTCCCAATCACATATCTCACTAACCAACATAACGTAAGTGTTTACACCGAACACACTTAACACACACATATATAATCTGACTGACAGTCACAATCCCATTATAATACTTCACCCCGTCTTCCTCCAGCTGCAAGTTCACCTTCCCCAACTCCAAATGAGACTGATTTGAATGCCCACAACTCGGGTCTTATATACTAAACAATGATGGTGTACTAACGAATCAGGAGGCGGGGAGTGGTGCCCGCTCCAATCACAGCTCCTCGAGTTGCATAGCAGGTGCATGGTCCAATCACAGCTCCTGGCGTTGAACATACGTCATAGTGTCCGGTCATCGGAGTAGTTTGCAGGGTCCCCTATGACGCACGCAGGTGTGAAGGCTTGTTTGCAGGTATGCGGGCTAGCTGGTTTCCCACTCGCTAGTTCGCTCGCTAGTTTGCTTCGCCGTTTGGGTAGTTTGAACCTCCTTCAACTCTAATTCTAACTCTTAAATTAACATACAGGGCTCCGTATGTCAGACCTCCACCCTAGAAAAGAGTTTAAGGAGTATAGTACATAATATTAAACAAAATACATAAATAGATTCACCACCAGATTGGCAACAGCAAGATTATAATGAGGATATAATAAGGATATCACCCAAAGTAGGCAACGTCTCCAGGTACCACATCAGAACATAGCCGGATCGTAGCTAGAGCGTTATTCGAACTGTAAGGCATCTCACAGCTGAAGGCTTGACAGCGCACTACTAAAGCATGATATTTACCTCGCTACAAGGGAGAGCTAATTGCCAAAATCCTCTCATTAAGTTAAACTTACTGCTGCATGAGGCCAACCTGGTAAATGCAATCTTTGATCCGTGGCAGTGGGTAGGTATCGTTCTTTGTGACAGCATTGACTTGCCTATAGTCCATACATAACCTATGGCTCCCGTCTGGCTTTGGCACAAATATGACCGGACTACTCCACTGGCTTAAGGCCCTTGTGATCAGCTGGTTTGAAAAAATTAAGTCAAGCTCGACCTGCAGTATACTCCTGCGTTGTGGTGAGACACGGTAGGGGGATAGTTTAATGGGAGTTGCATCCCCTACATCGATGTCGTGCACGGCCAAAGAAGTGAGCCCTGGAGTATCACGGAACACACTGGGAGACTGAGATAAAACAGAGATTAGTTGGTTCGCTTGATCAGAGGGAAGATGACATAGTTTAGATGGTAATTCCCTCCAAGCCACTGAATTATACTGAAAGTTGGATAGGCTACATGACAAGTCAAAGTCTGCATGGATACCTTCAGGCTCTGGAACAGTCTGTTGCGGATCAGTAAGAGAACTGAAGACTTCGTCCGCACCAGGCTGTTCACAGGTCCTGACATTCACTGCCACAGTGGGAGAATCTGGAGGAGAGGAATCAGGGGACCTATGGTAGGGCTTCAACATATTTATATGGAATACTTGCGTGGGCTTTCTCCTGTCTGGGATAGTTACTAGATAATCGGTAATGCTCACCCTCCCGAATGATCTTATATGGGCCCCTGAACTTGGCAGATAAAGGTTGGCCAAAAAGGGGGAGCAGGACCAAAACCTCATCACCGGGCTGAAACTCCCTCTCACGGGCTTTCCTGTCATACCATTTCTTCATGGAGCTTTTAGCCACGGTCAAGTTTTGAGCGGCAAACTCACATGAGGATCTCAGCCGGGTTTTGAAATCTGAAACATACTTGAGGAGGTTTTGGTTCCCCTCCTGGCCAACTAGGCTATCCTGCAATAGTTGCAAAGGACCTCTTACCTGGTGACCGAAAACTAGCTCATTATTTACTCATTAGCACATTATTTAGCACGAAAATATACCTCAGAATAAGGGAATAACAGGGAAAATAGGTGATAACTGAAGGAGAGGAGGAAAGTGGGGAAGGAGGGGAGGTAGAGGACTGAGATTTTGCATGGCCCAGGGGCCAAAAAAAAAATAAAAATAATTTTTTTTTTTTTTTTCGATGTCAAAAGTTGATTTTTTTTTTCTCTGACTCTTAAGAGTCTCCCCGCAGTGCGCCGGGGGAACTCTTAAGAGTCTCCCCGCAGCTCCCGGGTTAATACCAAAACCGAAGGTGCCTTAGCTAGCTGGTTTTACTCGGCTGGTTGTTAATTGTAGGGTTTGCTGGATATGGTGGAGACTGGGTTGCTAACTCTGCCACATTTATCTGGAAGTATGGCAATAGAAGTTAGTTACTGGCGGGGCGGCTAGCCTCGCACCGACGACCATTGGGTGCAGGGTTGTGAATGTGTTGTAAGAGAATAGATGGCATGCAAGGGGCTAGTAAAGTTCTAATGTTGTTCTGGCCTACTAAGTGAAGGTAGGCTGGATAGGAGTATATATATAAAAGGTTGGAGAGCGTTAGTAACGGACAATTCAAGGATCTTCAATAGGTATGAGAGAGAGGCTAGGTCGGACAAGAGTCGAGAAGCGCGGGTGTCTTAACCCGGGAGCTGCGGGGAGACTCTTAAGAGTTCCCCCGGCGCACTGCGGGAAGACTCTTAAGAGTCAGAGAAAATAAAAATCAACTTTTGACATCGAAAAAAAAATATTTTTTTATATTTTTTTTTTTTTATTTTTTTATTTTTTTTTTGGCCCCTGGGCCATGCAAAATCTCAGTCCTCTACCTCCCCTCCTTCCCCACTTTCCTCTCCTTCAGTTATCACCTATTTTCCCTGTTATTCCCTTATTCTGAGGTATATTTTCGTGCTAACATTAGAAATCCGATTGGAGGGTGTGGTCATCACTGATAGCAAGCGAGTGCAAGAGAGAGAGAGAGAGTATCGATCGACTGCGTCTCAGTGGCCTTGGGGGAAATTGGCGGGAAAGCAGATTGCCTCACCCATACATTATACAACTCGCGGGCTATATCTCCGATTTTGACCATCCAAACGCTGTTTTCACTCGTTTTATTGTTGTTTCAGGTTAATACCTTTATAATCAACCCATAATAGGCGCATATGGATAAATATTAATGCTATTAATGGCACAATGAATATTTTAGTGACGGAAACACCTCAAATACGTCAGCACAGGGGACGTTTCCAATTACCCCCATGCGCACTTCAGAGGTTAATGAGAGGGGGGGGGAGAGTTCAAGGGCTACAGGGAAATTTTGCCCCTAAGGTCCCTGGGCGTGGGGGTGGCATTAGGCTACAATTGATATGGAAGTTTGAAAAGGCAGTAGAATACGTTAGCCAAATGCTACCGGGGAATGCAACTATGGGGTGGTATATGAGTCTGGAAAAGATAGAGTTATGTGATCAGTCAGAGGGTTATGGATACTATTAGTTGGCCCTGGGAACTGCGTTTTCTATTAAATATAAAATACCAACCACAGCGGCAGTTCGTAGGGGTACTTAGTTATTGTTTCGGGGTACTTATGACAGATACTGGTAACCAGGTTATCTTATACAATCTCTGGTTGGGGTAAGAGGTGTAAGACACGAAATAAATTGGCGTAGTGTGGGCTGTGGATACGAAGGAGGCAAGGGGAAGACGTATGACAATTGTGGAAAGTAAATGGAAAAAGGTGAACACAATGGCGGATAAAAATACTTAACCTAAGGATTGCATACATAGATTTATGGGGCGATGGGTCTTCAGAAGCTTAGTCTGGCAAGACAAGATGTTAGGGAATGTTAATATTAATACTTAAGTTACTAGAGGAGCAATGCAAGGGGCGACTGAGCACGGGTTACATATATCTATACTCGTCATGGAAAATGATATACGAGGCCAAGAGACAAGCGTGGGTGTTTGAACTTCTAAGATATATAACATCTACTTCTCGGATGTAAGAACATACATAGATATATTTATGGCTGTCTGATGTGTTGGCATTGGCTCAACGTCGGGACAGGCATGGGTGTTTTTAATATGAATGTATATTCCTGTTCATCATCTTTGTAGTTAGGAGTGTAGGACACGAGGGGGTTAGTGTACGTGAGGTGTGGAAAATGGTCAGTTTTAGAAAAGGCAAATGGGTGTGTCCTGGAGCTGTTTAGCCCTGCGGGCTTGGGCCTGTCTGAAATGGCTGGCTCGGTCAGCTGGTCCTTTCGTTCTGTGGACCTTTCCTTTGGTGTTTCTGTGTGGTGTTCGTTCATGGCTTCTGTGGTGGGCTTCTCGTTCTGGGGCATTTTACTTCCCTCTCCTTCATTATAGGCTCGTCCTCGAGCCTCAAGGGTGAAGTAAAAAGAAGCATAGTCAGAAAAGTGTAGGTTAACAAGAAAAGTAGTATGACTAAGGGAAAAAATAATATATACAGTATATGGAAAACATGTAAATTTAAGAAAGGACAGATACTTAAGAACACAGGAAATTAAGAAGAGGTAAAGTGTTTAACAATGTATAAAGCAAATTTAAAAGATAGTCAGAAAAGTGTAGGTAACAAGAAAAGTAGTATGACTAAGGAAAAAAAATATAGTATATACAGTATATGGAAAACATGTAAATTTAAGAAAGGGCAGATAATTAAGAACACAGGAAATTAAGAAGAGGTAAAGTGTTTAACAATGTATAAAGCAAATTTAAAAGATAGTCAGAAAAGTGTAGATTAACAAGAAAAGTATTATGACTAAGGGAAAAAAAATACTATATACAGTATATGGAAAACATGTAAATTTAAGAAAGGACAGATAATTAAGAACACAGGAAATTAAGAAGAGGTAAAGTGTTTAACAATGTATAAAGCAAATTTAAAAGATAGTCAGAAAAGTGTAGGTAACAAGAAAAGTAGTATGACTAAGGAAAAAAAATAATATATACAGTATATGGAAAACATGTAAATTTATAGAATCATGCCCAATCGCTTAGGAATTGAAAACATTCGAAACAATTTAGTACAATAATATCCTCATCATCATCAGGGGGGGGGGGGGGTATTTAGGGTCGCCGTTAGTCTGGGTGACGGTCTGGTAATAGGGGGTGGTGGTTCACTTTCACTTTGGAAGGGCGGGGTGGATATACCGTTAGTTCTTGTCGTTAGGAATGTGGGTCTGGGGGCGAGCTGGCCCGGGGCCAGTTTTGGAGGGGGGGTCTAAGTGGTTTCGGTCGGGGGTAGTGATAGGGGGGTTTTAAAGATGAAACGGGCAGGTCGAGTCGGGGTTGTTGTTGCGGAAGAGGTTGGTGCTGGGGAGGGGTTGAATTGTGTAGAGAGTTGTGGTCGTGAGTGGGGTTTGGGGAAGGGTGAGTAAGGCTGAAGGTTGAGAGTTTACTATGATCGGGTGGTTTGGAGGTTTGGTGTGTGGGGATTTGATAGGGAGATGGTGGGGGGGGTCTGGGCAGGCAGGGTTGTGGTTTGAGAGGGGTTGAATTTAGACTGATTTTATTTCCGGGAGAGACATGGATGGGATTTAGAGGAGTGGTTGAAGTTGAGAGGTTGATTATGTTGTTTGGGGCGAGAGAGAGAGTATTTTGGGGTTTAGCCAAGGTGGAAAAAGTTTCGTGATTTGATTGGGATGGGAATCGTATTTCGTCGAGCGGGATCTTTGGGGGGGGAATTTGGGGCGGGTGGGGTAACGGTGAAGAGGGGGAGGTTGAAAGTGTAGCTGGGCTCATGATGGTGGGGGACCGACTGGTGAGCAGGTGTTCGGTACACATGAGGGGGGGGAAATCACTTTGGTGGGGGTCACGCGTGAGGGGGGGATTAACGGCGCGTGTGGGAGGATCAGAGTGATGGGGTGTGTCGGTGGCAGTGACGGTTTGCTTAGAGGTTATCTGGGGTTGGCGGGTTTGTCTGTCATGAGGGGGTGAGTCAAGTGTGGGGTTTTGAAGTTTATTAGGGGTGTGAATTGTGGGGGGGGTGGAAGGGAGCTACTGACGGAAAACTGTCACAAGGGAGATTTTGTTGGTGGGAATTGGTGGAGGTTGCAAGTTTAGCTGGGCTCATGATGGTGGGGGACCGACTGGTGAGCAGGTGTTCGGTACGCATGAGGGGGGGGAAATCACTTTGGTGGGGGTCACGCGTGAGGGGGGGATTAACGGCGCGTGTGGGAGGATCAGAGTGGTGGGGTGTGTCGGTGGCAGTGACGGTTTGCTTAGAGGTTATCTGGGGTTGGTGGGTTTGTCTGTCATGAGGGGGTGAGTCAAGTGTGGGGTTTTGAAGTTTATTAGGGGTGTGAATTGTGGGGGGGGGTGGAAGGGAGCTACTGACGGAAAACTGTCACAAGGGAGATTTTGTTGGTGGGGGAATAGCTGAGTATTTCTGGGGGAAGGGGGGGAACATAGTTGGGTCCCTAGGTCGTCACGCGTGAGGGGAGGGTTAACGGCGCGTGTGGGAGGGTCAGGGTGGTGAGAGGTGAGCGAGTTAGGAAACGGGATTTGTTGGGGGGACTGCGGCGGGTTGGTGGGGGAAGAGTTAGGTGTAGAACAGGGGTTATTGGTAGAGGACTGATGTATTGATTTGGGGTTGTTAGGACGAATTTTAGGAATCTTCTTGGTGGCAGTCACGGTCTGGTTAGCGGTTATCTGGGGTTGGTGGGTTTGTTTGACATTAACAGGACGAGTTTGGGGAATTTTCTTGGTGGCAGTCTCGGTCTGGTTAGAGGTTATCTGGGACTGGTGAGTTTGTTTGACATGAGAGGGCGAGTCAAGTGTGGGGTTTCGAAGTTTTCTAGGGGTGTGAATTGTGTGGGGGTGGAAGGGAGCTACTGACTGAAAACTGTCACAAGCTACCGACGGAAAACTGTCACAAGGGAAATTTTGTTGGTGGGGGGATAGCTGAACATTTCTGGGGTCATGGGGAAACTATGTTGTGGTAGGCCTACATAGGTAGGCATAGCTAGAATACGGGGCTTGTTGGGGGGGCTGCGGAGGGTTGGTGGGGGAAGAGTTCACTGGGGTTGGACTTTCACCGGAAGTCATTTTGGACGGGTGCACGGAGTCTTGGATAGGGGCTAAAAGGTTGGATAGGGGATTCATCGAACTGCGTAGGCATTCTTCTCTGATGGAGAGCATATGTTCTTCGAATAAGCCATACGGGTCGAGATGGGCGGTGATGTGGGGTGGGAGGATGTTTAACAATGCGGTGAATAAGAGTTCATTTTGTTGGTCGTAATCTTCATAGCTATACGTGGTCCTCACGTATCTGTAGAGTTGTATGAGGGTCACATTTATATCCCCTTCGTACTTGATCTCGTCGACTTTTATTATATTGGGGGCGACGGGGGAACCCAAAAGTGGATCTAAAGTCCGGATCACGAAGGATCGAAACTGGTTCCAGGTACTCTCTGGCGTATTCTGTGTCACCATTTGGTGAATAAATTCTTTAAAGGTAGGCTTATCAACAAGTTGGGAAACGGCTTCTCCCAACTGTACAATATGCAAAATTGCCATGGCGATTTTTTCGCGGTCATTATGAAGTACCACATCGTACACTGGCTTTATTATGTCTAAGTAACTGGTGATATCATATGTGTTTACATCATACTTGGGAATGTGTGCGAGTGGCTGAAGATTTCGCGATGTTGCCATGCTTCTACTGTTCCAAACTTGCAGTGTAATGCAACCTTTTATCCGAATCAAGAACCACCGCTGCCGCCAATGTTATGCCCTGTTTTTCTACAGGTTTAACTTGGGTAATGTGAGTTCTAAATTGACTGGGTATATAAGGCTGCATGCACAATACAAGATATGAGGAATAGAGAACACAAAGAAACACATGGTAGCAAGTTACATGATCACGTTTATTGATATACCACTGCAGAATACTTGTGTAAGACAATATAATAGAATTGAACAACACTAGCATAAGTGGATCTGGATGGAGCCTAGTCTCCCACTTCCAACGTTCAGGTATTAATCTTCTGATCACTGGCTTTGATTTCACAGGTTTATATACCGAAGACCATCAATGTTACTTATAGATTCATATTCACTGTTAGATTTATTACTGGTAGCTCTGGTGCACAAGTAGTAGTTCACAGACTAGATTAGACACATATTTTTAGAGCACGGGAATTCTAGTAACCTCAGGGGGTACTGATCTAAGTTTTATAGCCTTGTCTCAGAAATACATAGAACGCAAATCAGTGGGCGAACGTTAGATATCACTAGAGTTTTAATATCTGAATAAAGTAATTACGAGAGTCAAGGTCGCCTGTTAATTAAAGAGCACTGATCGCTTAGTACGTCCCAAATGGAATGGTTAAGTATGAATTACACTGGGCAAGGTCTTAGCCACTTCGTAGAAATATTAATTAGTGAATCTAAAACAGCACAGTAATATGTAGTACTGCTAAAGGGAATCTTGGGTAGTATCTGATGGGTCTGGTCCTGGTTATCTTGCGTCCATGATGTTGGGGGCTAACGACTGGTTCCGCGGCCGTCCAGGGGGGCCATATGTGTGAAGTTCTTCAATACGTGGGCAGGTCCTTCTATCCAAATCTGCCACGGAGTCTGCCGGTTCTGGGATCTCACTCCGGAACAACACAAGGGCAGAGCTAGAAATTAACTGCAGGGTAGTGACCCCTGGTTGGTGTCTAGCTTTCAACTGATTTGACTGGGGGCGGGAGTTAGATTTATAGGCTCGGTTCTGGACCCTGTAGACAGTAGGGATCTCGAGTCTTATGGACTTAATTGAGCTCTCAATAGATATGAGGACTAGGTAAGATGGTATTTACTGTTGTGGCACAGGGCGATAGGAAGCCTTTATATTTTCATATAACTGAGCCTTAGTAAGAGGTACTATTTTGGCTATACTGGACGTATTTAGGGGAGAGAGACTGGATCTACTTTGCGAGGAGGATGGGGACAGCTGTGATAGGAGCGTCTCTCTAGATTGTTCAATCTTCATTCTATGGTATAGCTGAGGTGCTAATTTAGTGATCAGAGCATGCAAGAAAGGTAAATGGTTTATTGTGAGTTAATAGAGGTTAGTAAAGGTGTTAGTCATTCATGGTTAGTTCATTGATAGGAAGAATTCCTGTGCTACCTGGCAATGACTCGAAAGTCAAAACAGGGGCCAGGTATACCTCCGCGGGGGTGGGGGTCTCCCTCCTCGGGTGGGCAAAAAGGGGGAGCTGGGCGCCCTCTCTCTGATATAGTCGTCCGGCGGCTGTGGCTAGGGGCTTGCCATATCACCAGTGTTTGTAATAACCCTCTGTGTATGAGACAGATGTGAGTGTCTTTAATACCAAAACCGAAGGTGCCTTAGCTAGCTGGTTTTACTCGGCTGGTTGTTAATTGTAGGGTTTGCTGGATATGGTGGAGACTGGGTTGCTAACTCTGCCACATTTATCTGGAAGTATGGCAATAGAAGTTAGTTACTGGCGGGGCGGCTAGCCTCGCACCGACGACCATTGGGTGCAGGGTTGTGAATGTGTTGTAAGAGAATAGATGGCATGCAAGGGGCTAGTAAAGTTCTAATGTTGTTCTGGCCTACTAAGTGAAGGTAGGCTGGATAGGAGTATATATATAAAAGGTTGGAGAGCGTTAGTAACGGACAATTCAAGGATCTTCAATAGGTATGAGAGAGAGGCTAGGTCGGACAAGAGTCGAGAAGCGCGGGTGTCTTAATGAGAGGGGGGGGAGGGAGTTCAAGGGCTACAGGGAAATTTTGCCCCTAAGGTCCCTGGGCGTGGGGGTGGCATTAGGCTACAATTGATATGGAAGTTTGAAAAGGCAGTAGAATACGTTAGCCAAATGCTACCGGGGAATGCAACTATGGGGTGGTATATGAGTCTGGAAAAGATAGAGTTATGTGATCAGTCAGAGGGTTATGGATACTATTAGTTGGCCCTGGGAACTGCGTTTTCTATTAAATATAAAATACCAACCACAGCGGCAGTTCGTAGGGGTACTTAGTTATTGTTTCGGAGTACTTATGACAGATACTGGTAACCAGGTTATCTTATACAATCTCTGGTTGGGGTAAGAGGTGTAAGACACGAAATAAATTGGCGTAGTGTGGGCTGTGGATACGAAGGAGGCAAGGGGAAGACGTATGACAATTGTGGAAAGTAAATGGAAAAAGGTGAACACAATGGCGGATAAAAATACTTAACCTAAGGATTGCATACATAGATTTATGGGGCGATGGGTCTTCAGAAGCTTAGTCTGGCAAGACAAGATGTTAGGGAATGTTAATATTAATACTTAAGTTACTAGAGGAGCAATGCAAGGGGCGACTGAGCACGGGTTACATATATCTATACTCGTCATGGAAAATGATATACGAGGTCAAGAGACAAGCGTGGGTGTTTGAACTTCTAAGATATATAACATCTACTTCTCGGATGTAAGAACATACATAGATATATTTATGGCTGTCTGATGTGTTGGCATTGGCTCAACGTCGGGACAGGCATGGGTGTTTTTAATATGAATGTATATTCCTGTTCATCATCTTTGTAGTTAGGAGTGTAGGACACGAGGGGGTTAGTGTACGTGAGGTGTGGAAAATGGTCAGTTTTAGAAAAGGCAAATGGGTGTGTCCTGGAGCTGTTTAGCCCTGCGGGCTTGGGCCTGTCTGAAATGGCTGGCTTGGTCAGCTGGTCCTTTCGTTCTGTGGACCTTTCCTTTGGTGTTTCTGTGTGGTGTTCGTTCATGGCTTCTGTGGTGGGCTTCTCGTTCTGGGGCATTTTATACATAATAATAGCGTTAACGTTAAATCCCAATCAAATAGTTAAGTACATAATAGTAGCGTTAACGTCAATTCGCAATCAAATAGTTAAGCACATAATAGTAGCGTTAACGTCAATTCGCAATCAAATAGTTAAGCACAGAATAGTAGCGTTAACGTCAATTCGCAATCAAATAGTTAAGCACATAATAGTAGCGTTAACGTTAATTCCCAATCAAATTGTTAAGCACATAATAGTAGCGTTCACGTTAATTCCCAATCACATATCTCACTAACCAACATAACGTAAGTGTTTACACCGAACACACTTAACACACACATATATAATCTGACTGACAGTCACAATCCCATTATAATACTTCACCCCGTCTTCCTCCAGCTGCAAGTTCACCTTCCCCAACTCCAAATGAGACTGATTTGAATGCCCATAACTCGGGTCTTAAATACTAAACAATGATGGTGTAGGAACGAATCAGGAGGCGGGGGGTGGTGCCCGCTCCAATCACAGCTCCTCGAGTTGCATAGCAGGTGCATGGTCCAATCACAGCTCCTGGCGTCGAACATACGTCATAGTGTCCGGTCATCGGAGTAGTTTGCAGGGTC